>JBBDGP010003876.1:587500-730943 GCA_037952835.1 Lithobates septentrionalis
CTTTGGCAAGGTGTGTGAGGTCAGTCTCAGAGAAAGAAGTGGTCAAGTCTAGAATACTTATTGTGTGGCGATGAGAAGAAAGTGTAATCTTTGTCTTTGGGATGTAATGTTTCCACGCCTTGTGTCGTGGAGAAGTAAGTTGCTAAGCTGTTTGATCGACTTCAGGGCCCTGTAGGATATAGAGGAGTGTCCGTTGGAAGTGTCAATAACGGGGGTTAAGGGGACATTGAAATCTCCACCCAGGATAAGGGTTCCTGATTGGAAGCTGGAAAGTAGCTGGAGGGTGTTACGAAAAAAAGTGACTTGGCCTGAGTTAGGAGCATAAACATTAGCAATAGTGAGGGATGACTGTAGTCCGGAGGTTGGCAAGGAAATGTGGTTCAGAGGTGCATGTATCCGGAGACGATCCGAAGAGGTGTGGAACTATCAATCCAACAATCTCGGGGGTCTGCTATCAGTGTGGAACGGAGAGCGGGTGGCGGAAGAGTCCCTGAAGGGGAGACTACACCACCACCCGAGTCCGTGTGGGGGTTGACCTAAACCAGGGCAGTGAGGGACGAATAGGGGATAGTGTTAGAGAAAAAGAGGAAGTGAGCTGCCACCACAGGAGATTTTGTGGCGTAAAGGGAGGAGGTAAGTACTAGTGTAGCACCCTAGGAGCTTGTAAATGTCTCGACAGGTGTGTACCTTAAAAGGGCGATTTGCCGGAATCACTATAGGGCGAGTAGGTAACTATGTCTATAGTTAGAACGTATGCCCAAAAGAGAGAAACCCAAACAAAATTAAACAAAAAAAGAAAATTGATAACCCTCCGTGGCCTGTGGAAGGGAGCACCACAACAGTCGTGCCCCTTCCCCCAGGCCAACCCCTAATGGGGGGGAGGGTGTCGATATCATCAATGAGTGTACACCTGTGGCGCATATAAGGTAAAACAGTAACGATTGCATGTACTCAGAAAGGTAAACAATAGCTACAAATACATCTCTAGGTGGTGAGACGACATGGCGAATGCCTAGCCACGATCGCAGTAGCGTGAACAGGTGAAAATCAAAGACTCAACTGGCAAAATTCTGCTGTGGAGTAAATAATGAGCTAAAACGCTAGAACTAAAACTTAAATCTTAAACCCGTGCCTTAAAGGCTATATTAATAAGAGGCTGTTACCAGGGCATACCAGATGTGGATCGATGAACGCCCTAAGGGAGGAGTCCATGTAAGCCCGCTGTGATGTAACAGACGAACGAGTCGCTTTGGTCGTGGCGTCATGAGCTGGGGTTGGATCATCAGGTTGAAGGTTGAAGAGGAAGCATCTTAGATGAGACCAGTGGAGTTGTGTTGGAGCCGTGAGGGAGGCCGATCTTAGTACTCCGGGTTACATTGCAGGGACTTGATAGGCGGGAGATCTTTGGACGTCTGCCATATGAAGCTCAGCCCATGGGGTGTAGCCAGTGACAAGGGGTGGAGTCTGAAGTCGCTAAGCCTTGTGGTAGTTGTAGTGTCCGTTGACGTGCTGCGTAGATCAGTAGCCGAGAGTTTTGACCAAAAAATCTCACGCCGCTGAGTGAGAAGCGTGTGTTCTGTGGCCTATTGTGTCAGAGGACATGGTGAAGTCTAGGTAGCCTCTAAGTGTAGAAGAAAGACAAGTTTAATGCCCCAACTGGGTTCCAAAAAAACTTACAAGATGGAAGATGTAATCAGGCACTTCGTAAATGGAGCTGCATTGGAAAGGGTCACAGTGGAAGGAAGCATTCAAAGCGGATGGATGTAGTACAAGGCAGCGGCAGTGTGGAGCAGAGGAAGCCGCTGTGAGGCCGGCGTCGTTAGCACGAAGGGACGGCGTAACCGGAAGTGATGTCATCCACTGGAGCAGTTCCTTAACCAGTCTGGACCGCAAACAGACAGCCAGAGGGAGGAAGTGTCGTCATCAATAAGGGACGCGTTTCGGAACGGTCATACGTTCCTTTTTCAACCCTGCCCAATAGACCTCATTTTGCCTATAGAAAGGCACCCAACATCAAAAGCAGGGTAGCGACTAGCAAACTTAAGGCCAGACCTTTGCCTCCTGGCCACCACATGCCCACATTCCTAGCCATCTCTGGGATGTACCAGTGCCGTAAGCCCCTCTGCAAGACTTGTAGCTTTGTGGTACATGGCCAGAAAGATTTTCAGGTTAAAGGCAAAACATACCCAATTAAGGGCTTTCATACATGCTCATCTGACCATGTTATATATTGCCTCACATGTCCCTGTGGCTTATTCTACGTAGGCCGTACCATTCGGCCACTACGTAAACGTTTTGGCGAACATCGCCGGTTTATTGAGGGCGGATTAGATAATCATAGTGTCCCCAGACACTACCTCCACGCCCACGATAAGTCCACCAATGGCCTCAAAGTATGGGTCATTGAGGCAATGCCAAAAGATATCCCCCCAGCTGAACGTTACCGACGACTATGTCACAGGGAAATGTACTGGATATTTTTATTAAATGTTTTAGCCCCTGGAGGGTTAAACGAGGACTTTGAAGTCAGCGCAATTTTATGATAATATTAATCCAGCCCTCTCTCTTTTATTACAGTATTTGCGGTAGTCTAGTATTGGTGACACAACAGTCCCAATTTTAGATTTTATTCTGCTTTTTATTCTGCTATTTATATTTGTCTCTGTGTCCCCATTCATTTAGTTTTATCAAGCCGTTGCACATGTAAGGCTGCGTGACAGCCTATCCCAGACACCCTATGGATAGAATACATTATATATTCTCCTTTTTTAATTCTCTACCATTTTAGTTTGTACTTTCGTTTTTCCTCCTAATATCCCATACACATATATATGTATAATTTTTTATTGCCCCCTTCTAAATGCTGTTACCTGTGTTTTTATGTATTTAAATGTATTTAGATGTTTTTACTTTGATTGTTGCCCCCGCCCCCGGCCAACCCACTATTAGTTTGTGTGTGTATATATATCAGGCATAGCCATCATCATAGTCATTGGTTGAAAAAGGAACGTATGACCGTTCCGAAACGCGTCCCTTATTGATGACGACACTTCCTCCCTCTGGCTGTCTGTTTGCGGTCCAGACTGGTTAAGGAACTGCTCCAGTGGATGACATCACTTCCGGTTACGCCGTCCCTTCGTGCTAACGACGCCGGCCTCACAGCGGCTTCCTCTGCTCCACACTGCCGCTGCCTTGTACTACATCCATCCGCTTTGAATGCTTCCTTCCACTGTGACCCTTTCCAATGCAGCTCCATTTACGAAGTGCCTGATTACATCTTCCATCTTGTAAGTTTTTTTGGAACCCAGTTGGGGCATTAAACTTGTCTTTCTTCTACACTTAGAGGCGCCTTGTTTGTTTTCTTGTGTTTCTATAGACCCTGCTTCAGTCTTATTAAGCTGCAGCCCTTTGTGTTGAAGAGTACCATCCCATTACTTCCATCACTTCCACCAGCATCTCCATGCTCATTTGGGACTGCCTTACATAGAGACATTGTCTAGACTATACTAGCCCTGTGCGCCCTATAGAAATATTTTTTAAATATTTTTTGATTTTTTGAAGTCTAGGTAGGCCAATGAGAAGTCCTGGTGGTGTCCCAAACGTGACAAACTGACTCAGTAAATGAAACACAGCCTCTAGGCCTACCATGTCAATTAACGTTTGAAATTGAACCAAAAAGAGAACGTATAACAGAATAAAGTCGTGAGAAGTACAGAAAAGTATTAAAGCCGAATGAACCGGGATACAAGCAAGGTACCCCTCTCACGAGTATCAGCGATCTCTGCGTGCTCTCCTAGACCGGGGTGAGGTAGTGGGGCTTGTATCTCTAGGTCCATTCCGGTAGCTGGTCTGTGTCCTGAGGGTGGAGGGCGAGCGTCTCCTGCGGAATCTGGAATTTTGTGCATCCATAGGTTCTTCCCTCCGCATCTCATGATCTGCCGGTGTATTGCGGAAAGCTGCATACCAATTAGGCACCGGCACGAGGGCGATTCCCAGCGCGGCACAAAAGTGAGGCAGATCCTCGGGTACCTTGAGGAGAGCTGTGCGGCCATGAATGGAAGCCGACAGACAGAATGGAAACTTCCATTTGTAGAGGATGTTTTTCTCTCTGAGGACGTCTAGAAGGGGCCTCAGGTCTCTTCTGTGTTGCAGGGCAATTCCTGAAAGATCCTGGTATATTTGAACCTGGGATCCTTCATGGAGGATCTGCTGTTTGCCCCTGGCCTGCTTTAGGATTTCCTCTTTCAATTTATAGTCCACAATACAGCAAATTATATCCCTTGGAGGATCGTTCTCCCTTCCCTTGGGGCTCAGTGCTCGATGTATGCATTCCATTGCGATCGGCGTGTGCGGGGGTTGGTGAAGGAGGCCATTGAAGAGGCTCACAACTGCATGGGAGGAGATCTGCTCCCCCTCAATGGATTCCGGAAGGCCTCTGATGCAGAGATTGTGCCTCCGGCCCCTGTTGTCGAGGTCTTCCAAGTGCCTCTGCATGTCTTGCATCCTCAATGTGTGAGAATCAAGGCACTCTGTGACAGAATGAATGGCAATGTTGTGGCGTTCAGTGACTCTCTCCACAAGGAGTACACTTTCATTTCAGGCGCGTAGATCCAGCCGTAGCTCAGAGATGGCGGCGGATAGTGTATCCTTAATGTCATTCGCTATCGAGCGTAGGTCTTGGATATTGATCGGGGGTTGGGGACTCAGTTCAATCCCGTCTCTCCCTCCGCTGGGAGGAGTGAGCAGAGGGGCCGTAGCGTTCGGGCTGTGCAGTGGCAGCGGTTGTGTGCCGGAGTGCGCAGGGCCTTGGTGAGCCGGCGCCATGTTGCTTCTGCCAGCCCTGAACATCTCCGGTATATTGTGGTTCTGTGGTCCGGTTAAGTCTCTGGGGGAGCGGGAGGCCGAGGAGGACCGTGAAGCAGTGCCCATGATCCGTGGATAGAGTGGGATTGAAGTACCTCCGAATTTAGACAGGAATCCCCCGTGGCGGCTGGAGCTCCGGGATTAGACGTCCGTCTCCATGCCAGGTCAGGCCACGCCCCGTCCCCCCCAGATCTCAAGGCAAGGACAACTGAACTTGCAATGCGATGTGCCTTACCATTCCAAATACATTTCTGGAAACTTCTCTGAATGGTCTTAAGTTGAGAAAGGGGGACGGCAACCGGTAAGGTCTCAAAGTAATATAAAAGCCTAGGCAGAATGGACATTTTCAGTACATTAACCATGCCTAGGAGGGAGAGGGGATACTTAATCCAGCTTTGTAAATATTTATTGATATCTGCAATCAGGGAAGGGTAATATACAGAGTAGAGGGAAGAGTAGGTAGGGGGTAATATGAACTCCCAGGTATTTAAGATAAGTGGAGCACCACCTATAGGGATAGGATTCCTTGAGCTGAAATAGGAGAGACAGTGGTATGTGTAGAGGAAGAGCGGGGTCTCACACTCTGGTTTCCTTGCTAATCACAACTCATTTGCAATCACATGGCTGTCGGCATCATTGCCCCCACTCACACCTATACAGGTATGCTCCCTCTTGCTTTCCATTATTCACCCTTTTCCTTTTTAGGTCATTCCTTTGACCGCTCTGGTCTTTCCTTCTCCCTCAGTTTCCACTCTTATGCTTCTCCTTTTTGCTTTCCTTTTTCATCCCCTTTCTTCTTTCTCTTCTTCCCCCTTTCTCCTTCATTTCTCCTTTTTGTATATCTTCTTTCCTTCTGCTCTCTCCATCATTTTCCCTACTCCACTTTTTCTACACTAATTGCTAACACGTTCACATTACAAACTCACTTACTCCATACATTTGTTTTTTAGGTTTATACTCTGTTCACTTCCTTCCCCTCCTAAGGGGTCACCTTCCTCACCCATCCACCCTGTCCCCACACTTTGACCCTACCTGGGGGACTCTCTGTGTTGGTGTCGCCGCCGGGATATGCCCCCTCAGCTCCGGGCCTTGGCATTATTGGCTGGCTTGGCATCCGGGGCCGCACCGCCTCTGCGCAGACATTATTGTAAGTCCATGGCTTAATAGAAATAATGTGGGATTCATGCTTTACATTTACCCTTCTGTTTTTTCAAAACTATTCAATACTGCTATTTCCCCTATTCATAGGTGGTCACTACGGTTATGCTCCTGATGAGTGGCTATAAGGTCCCAAAACGGCGTAGAGCTTACAACTACCGTTGTGTACACAATTATCAACCTATATGTATGAACGTTCCAATTTTAATGTATTTGTTTGTATTGGAAGTCCTTGACGGAATGCATTTTTTTTTACTACAGATTATCATTATAGAGCTATGTGCCAACATATGTAGAGCTATGTGCCTAAATATGTAAATATATGAATTTTTGTATCATTCTATTAATAAATTGCATTTCTTATCTAATTTATACTTCTGCTCCCATGTGCCTTATTTAAAGTCCCGCTCTTGTTCTCCCCTTGTTTTATTACTTACAGAGGAGTTTTCATGGCAGATGATCATCCTTGATGATAAAGGGTATAAACCTTTGGTTGACTGGCAAAACAATTTCAAGATGGATAACCCTCCTTTAGCATGGAGAAAGCTTCCCACAGGGATACAAAAGATGTTTATTGAGCTTTTGGCAATTGATTCAACCAAAAGAAGTCAAAGTACCAAAGTCCTCAAATACACAAGTGAAAGCTGGAAAAGAAGAAGAGGATCCCATTAAAAGATATTTGTCTTTCTGAGGGATCATTGGCTTCAGACTTGAACACGTCACAGAGCACTGTTTCCATCACATCAACTCTCAGCTCCTTGTTATTTTCCCTTTTCTGATGACTAACTCTTCTGGATCTCAGTCTGAGATGATTGAGATGATGAGCCAGAGCCACAGGAGGACAACATGTCAGAGGCACCAATTATGTTTAATGATGAATTATCCTTACATATTGGTGTCAAGTTGGATATTATATATCTGGGAAGCTCTTTTGGTACTTCAACATCTGCAGAGACCAGCAGTGAAGTCAAGAATATGACTGTGCAGGAATGGGAAAAGCGAGAAGAGAGTGGACCACCGTTAAGTCACTTCCAAGCACACAGTGCCTTGTACAATCATTGGGGTCCAGCTGCATAAAAATTAATGAACAAAGTAGCAGCATTTGCATTGACAGAAAACGAAGAAATGAGGTTCAAGGTATATTTTGAGTGAGCAAAGCCAACCTTGCTGGATAAGATACTGCAGAGAACACATTTCTTTTATCGTCATTGGGACAGAACATTACAATGTGGAAAATGACTTAAGGAGATATCATGAGGAGGTTCAGACTACCACATGTAACAAGTCAAGTCATCAGTCCAGTATGTGAGACCTGAACAATGTAAGAATAATCTGATGTTGACTAGTGCTTGTTTGGTAAATATCTTTTGCACACAAATCTGACAGCAGATCAGCGTTATAGAGAGAGGAAGATAACGGGCACCTGGCACACCTCTCTCCCGGTCACACACGTTGCTGTGAGCAATACAACCAGCATCCAAGCAAAAAACCTCAGGAACCAAAAAGAACCAGCATGCGTCTCTATGCAACCTTAAAGAAAATTATACATCCCACCAGGATCCAGAGATTTGGGAAAAGTACTAAATGAAAAGTGGAACACCTTTCCTGAGAGCTACATTTCCAGATGTACAAAGAAATACGTGGAATCACCAGTGTTCTGGTCAGGGCTTTTCATTTTAAAGCTTGCATAAGACCAATGATTTGGCTGTTTATTTTCTAGGATGGGCCGTGACAGAAAGACAACAGTTTCCCTGCCTCCCTCTAGCTTGTTGGGAAAAATATTTTTCCTAATATGTCAGGAGGGACACAGACACAACATGTTGTCCTCCATCCTCTGGCTTGTTGGGAAAAGCTTTATTTCCAATGTGCCAGAGAGACATGACGATACATGTAGTACCCCCGCTGTCTGATTTGGGCCCATTATAAGTTTTCAACTCAGACTGAAAGGAAGCTATTCATTTTTGTTTTACTCTCTCTTTAATGTGCCCCTGTACTCACCCCCAAGTGGAGGGCCAGTATTGCTGACATTTTACTAGTCTGGGAGATTGTAGCCATGCTTCCAGCCTCTGTTGACCATAATGTGGAAGTTCTTGTGGACAGAATGGTCTCCTCCTAGTCACAAGAGTACAGAAGTACTTCCTCATGGGGAAGGAATTTGAAAAAGGTAGATATGGAAGAGTATTCTTGGCAAATGAAGGGAAAATAGGTCAGTGAATTCATCTAATCACCATTTCAATATTGTCTTAATATTTGTGTATATCTTTGTAAATGTGATTTGTAAGCTATAGACTTTTTCTCAAGAGCTCACTAACTGTAGACTTGGTCTAAATCAACACTCTTAATGAAAAATAGCAGGTATAAATCAGTCAAAGAATATGGCACAATGCCAGAATTTATTACCTCTCTATACATATAAAATGTATAAAACATTAATATATCTTTAAGATTACTTAGTGAACTAAGCAGCGGGTAGATTCTTGGAAGTCGTTCTGTAAATATCGAAATGTCTTAATGGGTACATCTCTGTCAGGAGGAGTAGACATTCCTAGACAGGCTGTATTTGCATCCATACCACCCTAGGTTGATGAAATGTGATGCTGAGTCTATAAGGAAAAAAAAAAATCATAAAGATATAAAAATCCAAATGAATACAAGGAATCAACTTGGAGCAGTAAGGCTGGGAAGTATATAATGCTAACAATGCTAGATGTCCTCCAGCCAGATTCTGAGCTGTTGAAGCTTCTAATGCACATTGTGTAATTCTCACAGTGTGCAGTGAAATCAGAGTAAGATTTGTACAGGAATCTCTCCAGTAATTAAAAATTTGTCTGCCGATTGCTGGTAAGGCTGAAGTTTAGCTTCATTAAATACATTCTCAATCCAGCAGCAGATTTTATAACAATTCTTGAGATTTGCAAGTGAACATACAGAAATTAGCAGCTTTAAATTTCACAATTGGTGGCTGACTAAATACTTTTTTGCCCACTGTACAAATGCAACAAGAACAGAAGGGGGTACAATTTAATGGAAGTAAATAAAAGTTGAACACCTTCATCAGAAGGGAGCAAATAAGAAAAATATATTGTTTACATACACTAATTACAGGCCAAACTCTTTCTTCAGGCAAGCAAAACGTCCTACATCTGATCCCTTTTTATTTTCAACTAATTAATGATATTTTTGCACAACTTTCCACCATTCACAAAAAACATGCTGCTTTCCACCATTAATTCTGAGTATGATCCGGTCAATATGTTGTAGATTGGGACAAATACAGAAAGAATGCAAATCTAGAAGGTAAGTTAGCTGGTTGGACCCGGGAGGGTCTTATGGATCTTATGTCACATCTGTTACAGGTGGGGTGAATCAAATTCATTAAGCAGATAGACCTTCCTCAGGTGTGCCTGCACCTCTGGTGACATCTCAGAGGAATAAAAACATGGAGTTTTTTCAGCAATTAAGTGAAATGGACTGTCAGGAAAGGATTCACCTGCTGGTGGCACTGTGGCTCCCAGATCTATGGGCTGTATTTCCGTTGTCCACCAGTAGGTGTCTCAGCATTCAGAAGCTGGCATCATCTCCTGCAATCAAGAATCACCTTATGCAGGGGGTGTGGCTAGCCACGGACAGTAATGGCTGCTTGAGAGCGGAGCTCCTCGGCATCGGGACCCGCAGCGGCACGGAACGGCCCCGAGGGGCTCTGATGTCAGTACAGCCACCCATCTGGTTCATTTTATGCTGTATATTCCTGAACTGGGAAACAGTGCTTGCTTTGCTTTTTGTTTTTAACATGATATATATCAACCGATGAGACTGAATTTGGGATACTGCCTGTGGACCCCTATCTTCATAATCTACCCTGTGGAAGGGAATGCATGAGTGACCTTGCTGTTAAACGCAGAAGGTCCACTCAATAAGGTGAGCAGCCCAGACCCTTGGTGGAGGTTCACATTGGTGGTGATACAACGAATACAAGATTACAGTACTGTATGTGTTATGATTTTTACAATTTTTTGAATTTGCTGCTAGGCTCAGCCCCCATGCGTCGCGACGCTCGCAGGGAACGGAGCCTGGCAAGGAGAGGCTTCGGAGGAGACAGAGCCCACAAACACTGCGGGGGACATCAAAGGATCCTGGGGAAAAGGTAAGTAACGACACACCAGGATCCTGCAATGCGATCCCGAGTGTGACTTGGGGTTACCGCTAATGGGACTGAATTTTAACCCCGAGCCACACTCGGGAATACCACCAGGGAGGTTAAAAAACTATCTTTTAAAAAATAATTAAAAAAACATTTTGCATAGGTACATGTCCCCCAGAGCAGTACCTAGGACCCCATACCCTTTATGGCCAATAACTTGCATATAAGCCTTCAAAATGGGGACTTTTGATTTTTCAAGTTTGGGTCCCATAGATGTTAACAAGGTTTGCGGTTTTGCAATCCCAAAATATGAAACTATTAATCACCAAATTTGATATTTGGCACAGAATTTCAAAGCATGCTTTGCAAGAGTTTGCTTCTAAAAAAAAAAATCAACATTATCCTCAGAGTGGGCTGACATATAGTTCTCCATTCAAAATCGAGACGCAGAAAAAGATTTCCCACAATGCTCTCTTTGGTCAACTAAAGTCCGACAACAAATGTTCAATGGAGCATACACACGGGTCGGACTTTCCGCCAACAAGCTCACATCCAACATTTCCCGTCGGAAAGTCCGACCGTGTGTATGTGGAATAAGAGTCCTCACACAGATATCAGCCAGCCAAGCCATAAATGGATGTTGCAGGGGCCTGGTGGTGGGAGTCTCCAGCAGTCAAGGATGGATGGTGCAGGGGTACAGTGCCTTGGTGGTGGGAGTCGCCATGGTGTGGATTGGGGTGCCCACGTGGCACCCTGAGACGAAGTGCTGTCCATTCAAAAAGTGAACCTGGTGTTTATTCGGGACATATACGTTAACCACTGTGTATCATGTGGTGTTGATATCGCATATCAGAATGATATAGCGGCCAGATGCGTCAATCATCTCCGATAGCAATTAGAGACTCCTTTCAGAGACTCCCTTTGGAAGCCAGACTGAGACTAGAGGCAGCTCAGATGGTATTTCGGCGACAACCATTTGAAAGTAGTGGTGCCTCAGAAGAGGACACCAATTCCACCACCATTGTAGATGTGCCTGCCTCAATAGATGGTATTAAGTCCACCACCACTGAAGAGAGAGAGAGAGCCCAGAGTGAGCAAGACTGAAACCAAAAGCAGTGCTATTTTTCAACAGAAGAGCCTGAGTTGACTTCATTTACATATTTTGTGGCTGCACCAATAGATGGGCTAGGAGATCAGAATCCCCACAGAGACTGTGCCAATTCCAGAAAGTGGGATTGATATAACTGCTACTACGGACGAGTCTGCATTAGAAGACATAATTGAGTCCACCAAATTCACAGACATTGTGGAGACTGGGCCCACCTCAACATATGGGATTGAAACCACAGTTGTAGAGAATGAGATGGAGATCAGCATCCCTTCAGAGACTGTGTCAATCCCAGAAAGCGTGACTGAGATCTCCACTACTACTGACACTGTTTCCGCCTCAGAAATCAAGACTGAGGTTATCAACGGCACAGACAATGCTCTGGACTGTGCTGTTCTTCCAAGAAAGGAGAGCGTTCCTCCACTGACCACCTAAGAAGAACCTGCAGAGGACAAGATCCACCCCAGCCAAGAATATACCCAACCTGCCAAGCAGAAGGCCACCCCTGCAGGCAGAGGTCAGTCATTCTCCAAGATGCAAGAAAAAAATACTTCTTCTCAAGCTAAGGATTGCAAACAATATAACATAGAAGTTGAATGGACAAGCTTTATTTTATTGAGACATTTCATATTGGTGGGGACTTGGTATACGTGTAAACAGACCAGAGATGATCTACAAATCACATGGACCCAAAAGGAAATTTTTGGTGGAGGCTCCTCCCCTCAGCCACCTCTCCATGTTTTTTGATATTACTTTACTTATTTTTTTATTACTGTTATTTTTGAAGTTTATATAGCACACCCCTAATTATAGTCTTTATTACCAGGTTACCAGTGATTTATAGTACACCGTCTGTTTCAGTGGTCACCCTAAAGCATGTACTGTAATACTGCATTGCTCATAGGCGTTTGATTCCCCTAATGAGTCCCTTATATTGGTCCCTCTTTTAAAAGCCTCATTTCCATTGGTCGTTAAAAAAAAAAAAAAAATCTCCTATTGCATGGGGAGTTAGTGAACAATGCCCTTTAAAAAATGCCCTTAAAGGATATGTTTATTTTTAAATAACTTGTCTGGTAATAAATCACCCCGGCCACTTGAGTGCAGCCTACATGCCGAATACCATCCTGCAGAATTTGTCTCAATGCAAACTTTTTTTTGCATTGATACATGTCCCCTGGGGCAGGACCCGGGTCCCCAAACATTTTTAATGACAATACCATGCATACAAGCCTTTAAAATTAGCACTTTTGATTATTCATGTTCGAGTCATCCCTAGTTGTGGTGTATTCCACCTGTCTCTTGCCGCATCGCTTGAAATTGTGGCAAAGTCAACCTAAATTAAAGCGTTATGCAGCAGGCAATATATTATTGGCTGGTGCTATACGTGTACCTGGTGCTACTTACACTAAAAATCAAAGAAATCTTGGATTTATCCGGAATTGTAACATTTAGGAAATCGTCTTTTAATCTTTCACAAACAAAAAAATAAACATTCCCAGCAATTGATCACAGTTGGAAATTGAATCACACCGGAAGTTATTAATGATTTCTCTGGAAAACCTTTATTCTTGGTCGGTGATGGACAATGCCACCAATATGTCACTTCCGAGCACGTTGCTGCGAGCAATACAACCAGCATCCAAGCAAAAAACCTCAGGAACCAAAAGAACCAGCATGTGTCTTAATGCAACCCTAAAGAAAACTAGACATCCCACCAGGATCCAGAGATTAGGGAAAAGTACTAAATGAAAAGTGGAGCGCACTTCCTGAGAACTACATTTCAAGATACAAATACAAAGAAATACTCGGGATCACCAGTGTTTTTGTCAAGGCTCATATATTGGCTATACTACATGTGTCAGCTGCGGGAATTATTTTTTCTTTGCATTATTGTTGACAGCGCAGAAATTCTTACTTTTCTCTATTGAACCCTTTATGTCCTGGTTTATACCGTACACAGCTCCGGAACTGTGCAGCCTACAACAAAAGGGGAAAAGTTGCTGCTGCACCCGAGCATTGACGTCTGGGCCTTTGGTGTCATGGTATTCACATCTATGACCAAGTCCTTCACCCTGGAAAGCAGGGGGTCATGATCTCATGTATCAGAACTTTGCTTGGTGGCAAATAAAGAAAGATTTGACCTTAGCATCAGGAAAGTGGTGACAATTCTCCATTGAAGCCAGGCAGATGTTCTGGGACATGTTGGCCCTCAGTGCCTCTCAGGGGTGTTCTGCTTTGGACATTTTAAAATATGTCCACCTACCATGGAAATCAGAAAAGGCCTCCAGAGAATCTATCCAGGAATACATGTGACATAACTGAGTACATGGTGTCCATTATGGAGCCTCATCAGGTGCTGCCTTATGTCTCCTAAATCAAAAGATAATCTCGCTCAATATTGGAGGAGGTGGAAATCATTTTTGGTCACCTACTGAGTAGAAGACGGATGTATTGGATGTACTCTGGGACTTGTAGTAGCTTTATATCCTACATGAACGTCACAAAAAATAGAAGACTGCTGACTTTTTTCTGTAGCTCTATAACTGCTTGATATATCTGCATAAATGTATGTTTTGGTTTTTTTTTGGGGTGGGGGGTGTTTTTCTCTTTTACTATTCATCGTCACATGTAATAAAATGTGGGTTTTGCAGTTGTTCTGTAGCGGGCATGTATAGTAAGTATATTATGGACATAATGATTAAAATAAAGATCTTAATTCCATTGTTGCAGGATGGAGTGAGGAATCCTTGGATACATTGATGGAATAATGTTATGAGATCAGCAAGTCCCCCCCCAGCTACATAATGTAACTTTTACTATTCTGATGTTCCCTTCCCTGTGCGTCGGGTGGCGCTCTTGTGCTTCTTCACCTCTAGTTTATTGAATATCATAGACTGTTTTAATAGCAATACTACAACTATTATTTTACAATGTCCTATGTAACAACTTCCATCCAAAAGGGATATTGGTGTAGTTAAAACGATATATATTTGGAAAAACATGTTAACACATTGACCTAGCATTACACAATGCAAATATTTGTAATGTGAGCAGTTACGTGGTTTATATTTATTTTGGCCAGGGTATTAGTAAAGTAATAGTTTTATTAGGACTGCTGTGGCCAATAGTCCTGTGAGTGTCAGTAACCAAAACTAACATTTAGTCCATTTATCAGTGAAGAAAATAAAATGTACCTGTACTAGTCCACACAAAATCTAATCACTTAGGAACCAAGCCTATTTCTCACACTTCTTGTTTACAAGTTAAAATCTGTATATTTTTGCTAGAATATTACTTAGAACCACCCTAGCAGAGACCCTGGGGGGGGGGGGGGGGGGGCTATGTTCAACATCTAGTAATGACTGAGTATTAATACTTTTCATTATGTTTAGATGTTCCAGATCTTAGTAGAGGAAGACCTAGTCAGATTAAATAATAAAAAAGGTAGAGAATATATTTCTAAAATGTACTAATAATTTAACAAATACAGAGCGAGCGGCGATTAAAGCTTTAAAACTCCAAGGTAATCTAGTTATTAGACAAGCTGATAAAAAGGGGGGAGCGGGTGTTATCCTGAACGCTGAGGGTTATAAAATTTGAAGCTTTAAGCCAACTTTGGCGACATGACTACATACCACCCCCCCCCCCCCTCAAAAAGCAATCCCACTTTGGAGTTCAGAAGACAATTATCCCACCTTCTTGACACAGGTCAGGACCTGGAAGTTTTAACATCTAGAGAGATGGAGGAATATCTCATGGTTGACAATCCAGTGGTTCCGATTATTCATCATTTGCCCAAGCTACACAAAAATAACACACCCATTCCAAGGACGACCTTTAGTTGCTGGCATTGGGTCTCTTTTTGAAAAGCTCGGCCAATGTATTGACAGCTATCTACAACCTCTTGTGCTTAGATTATCGGACTATATAAAAAAACACCACAGCGGTCAATATCAGGTTTAGTGAATGGAGGAACATGGTCCTAATTAAGGGCTCTTTCACTTGAGCAGAGAAAACTACTCCTCTATTCAGATGAAGA
The DNA here is from genome assembly GCA_037952835.1 of Lithobates septentrionalis. Lineage (NCBI taxonomy): Eukaryota > Metazoa > Chordata > Amphibia > Anura > Ranidae > Lithobates > Lithobates septentrionalis. The sequence goes on from JBBDGP010003876.1 coordinate 602,810, forward strand.
TTTTTGGTGTAGTATGATGAAGGTCTATAATAGTACTAATAAAATCCTGTGTACCTTTAATATATCAGAACCTGGACATGTCGCCCTAAAGTGTGGAGTGTCTGATGGTACAAAGTATTAAAACATGAATATATTATTATTGGCCAGGGTCATTAAACAGGGCGGGGAAACATCTTGAGTTATGCTGGCCATACACTATACGAAAAATCGGCCGAAAAATCGTTCGTATAGACACTTTGTTCGTTTTTCGGCAAGTTAATGGGCACAAATCGATAATCGTTTGTGACGTTTTTGTGGGGAAAAAACGAACGGGAAGTTTTGAAAATTTCTGCCGAACGTACGATAAATTGCAAGGTTAATGTGTTTCCCATCCGAACTGTCTGCACTAGGTATATGTAAAAAACAAACAAAAAATTATTTATTCATGTCCACTGAACAATTTATCGGTCATTACATGATGGCACGATCGTTTGTGGTCATTGTCGAACGTTCGTTTTTCGAAAATGTGTTCGGCCGATTTTCTGTATAGTGTATGGCCAACATTAGACTAAGCTTCCAGTGTCTGTATCATGTCATTTCAATCCATTGGTGATGGAGGAATTCCTGACACCAATGTATTCTAACACCAAACACTAATGAGAGTTTCTTTAATTTTTCTGTCCCCGTACAATTATTACATTATAAAAGGGAGCAATGATTTACCAAAGGAGTGAGGCCACCAAGTGTATTCCACATTATTGGAGCTGCTGGACACAATATAATGAGATGGTGAGAAGTAGAGGGGAGCAATTAGGAGCACACAGAGGGCTAATGAGCCCATCCCCCCCAGCTCAGGACTAAACCCATCACTATATGGGAAGAGCCTGCAGTGTGTAGTGTGTATGGGGGAGGGGTGTGATGAGGATGATGCTTTGTATTTACCTTTGAAAAGGCCAATGAGATCAGAAATGACTTCATTTATTTCTGGATTCCAGTTTTAAAAATTATTCAGATTGACCAGAATGCAAAATACATTTTATACTGAAGGAACAAGAGGGGCAGAGAAATAATTTCTATACCTCAATACCCAACCTCATACAAGGTGGAATTATTAAGGTTGGACCCTCAAGCAAATTAAAGGTTTGCACAGCACATAAAGCGCTATAGACCCCCCCCCCCCACCGTATGGCCCATACAGCTCTTTAACACTGGGTGGAGGTTCCATTCACAATTGTGTAACATTTCCTTCAGGATCTCCTTCCAAGTAATCCAACTTAGTAACTTTGTATCAGCGGCTCCCTACACAGAACACTTTACTTTCTGGATCTTCTATTTCTCGAAGCTCAGAAGAGACAACCAAGTCCTATTTATGAATGATTTCCCTGGACTGAGCTCTGTCTCTACTATAGACATCTCCCTATTTGCACTCCCTGTACTGACACACAAGTTGGTTCTCTCCCTATACTGAGATAAGTCATCTCTATCTTTGTATATCAATCAAGATTTTCCCTACAAGCAGCTTCAATGTCATTGTATGTTGGTATAATCACCCTACCCAGCACACCTCCCTCTCCCAACACACAAATGGGAGACTGCTTCTCCTCTCCACCCAGATATAGTCACCATTCACCCCGCCCACTCATCACATGACCAATACCAACCAATGAATATGACCCAAGTTCCAGCCCTTCCCACTTGGTAATCACATGACCTCTCCCATTAGCTATTCAAACTGAGCTATAGCCCCTCCCTTTCACAGATTGTTTTTATGTCATTCTCTCTGTTAGCTGATTTAATACATTTTGATTTAAGAAAACTGACCCCACCATATACACGGTCCAGCCATTCATTCAGGGTTATGTTACACCTGTTATGGGTGGTGTGAACCAAATTAATTAAGCAGATAGACCTTCCTCGGGTGTGTCTCCACCTCTGGTGACATCCTCTACATCACACAAATAAAACACGGAGAGGAATTTGCAGCCATTTAGAGAAAGGGACAGAATCGTTTTCAGAATGAAAGGAAAAGGGAGGAAGAGGTTTCTAGAAAACCCACTTTCCTCATGGAATTACGACAGGAGGTAGTTTCAAGGCACGCAGGGAGCCTTGTTTAGGTTTAGTGGCCTGAGGTGAGGTCACATGGCTTATAGGAGTTAGGCCATGTGAGTTTTGCCACTGTTTATTCAAACAAGCAGAGAGCCTGGTTAGGATTGGTTGGTTTGAGGGGAAGGTCACATGGCCTACTAGGGATAGGCGATGTGAATCTTGCCTCAGAATTTTCCACAACCTCCTGAGCCTGCGACTGGAAGCCAATGTGTCTCAGAAGGCACAGCAATGGTGTCTCAGAAGGCACAGCAATGGTGTCTCAGAAGGCACAGCAATGGTGTCTCAGAAGGCACAGCAATGGTGTCTCAGAAGGCACAGCAATGGTGTCTCAGAAGGCACAGCAATGGTGTCTCAGAAGGCACAGCAATGGTGTCTCAGAAGGCACAGCAATGGTGTCTCAGAAGGCACAGCAATGGTGTCTCAACCCCCCCCCCCCCCAAAAAAAAAATAAAATAAATATATATAAAGAAATATTTTGTCACGGCTGACATTGTGTGGTGGTGTCACCTTAAAGTCAAGGGGGACAGAAATACTATACAATTTGACCTGAGTTTTAATGACTGGGTCTCAAAAGTGTATAAGTGAAGTTGAGTATATTCAGGAAGTTTAAAGCTGTTAATCTTTTATGATACAGCTTGAGCGTTGTCATTTCTTTCAATGTTATTTACTCAAGATATCTTATCTTTTAAAACAATAAATGGCCGTGTACAGTTATTATCCAGTTATCATTTATTCAATACACCAGCCACAATTAGCTTTGTGACTGGAGTATTTCTTTATTGGTAATCTGCTTTCCTGTCTGTTGTCCCATTGTAAACTAAAATCCCAAATCTCTTCCAGGTCAGACCCTGTGTACGGGGTGTGAGATGCCTGCCAGTGTCCCCACAGATAATTTATTTATTATGATTTTGTGTTTTAAACTTCATCATACCCGGAATATCTACTAGACTCTTGGTGGGCAGATTTAAGTGTGTTATTGCTAAGAATTACAGGCCTACAATATAAAAACGCCAAATTTCTATGCAAAACAATTGTACCGCTTTGAGGACACAAAAATCTGAAATAATCAAACCGCCAGGGAGGCTAAGGGTTAAGATATGGGTGGAGAAACATGGGGGAGGCTTCAAAGGTGTGACAGTGGAGGGGTGCTGCAGACACATCTCATTACTGGAAGCGTATTGGGGGGGTTTATACACATCAATGCTTGGAAGGTCTGCAGACACATCTAAGGCCTAGAAGACATGGGGGGGTGATATGTCTATGGCCTGGAAGGTATGGGGGGATGTAGAACACATCTAAGGATTGGAAGAAATCATAGGGCCTAGAATATATGAGGACAGACATATCTAAGGACTGGAAGATATGGGGTGGGGGGATGAGGGAGATACATCTTAGGTCTGAAAGGTTATTTTTTATTTATTTTTTTTTGGGGGGTGGGGAGGGGGGGAGGTCCGGCATTGAAGTGGTTAATCATGATGTATAATCACAGATTTGGAGAGAGGCATTTGTTTATTCTGCAAAGTTTTCAGTAACTAAAAACAATATTTCCTTTACAGGAAAGCAAACTGGTTTGATTGAAAATCATCGAGGAAATCGATCGTATGGAGACTCCGTCCTTCACCAAGAAGAAGAAATGTCACCTAATGTGAAGGGTTTGTGGAGCTGTGGGTTGAAGCCTTACACCGAATAGAGGCCTCTGTATCCAGGCCCGTCCCCTCCCCCACACCGTGCACTCTGGTTATACCGAATGTGCTCCCAGGTTGGGAGCCATGTTATAATTAATAGATTTGATTGTTTTCCCTTTTCTGGGAATTTGGTTTTTATGGTGGGTTGTAAAACCGCATATTGGGAAGGAGGGAACTTTGTGTTATTTTAACTCTTTTTATTTTTAAGTTATTTCTATTTTTGCACCTTCTATACACTTCTGTACCCAGGAGTGTGAGATTTACAGGTAAGGGGGGGGAGGTGCCTTCTAGGCTGATTGTATGAACCCTGCATTTGCCGCCTCTTTTCACGTTCAGGGGTCAGAGAGGACGGCATACACTTGGGGGGGGGGGGGGGATTTACTAAAATTGGAGCACTCAGAATCTGATGTAGCTGTGCATGGTAGCCAATCAGCTTCTAACAATTATGCTTTGACAATAAAACCTGGAAGCTGATTGGTTTCTGGGCAGAGCTGCGCCAGATTTCCATGCTCCAGTTCTAGTGAATCTCCTCCAGAAGCTGATGCAGCTTTGCAGAGTAACCAATCATCTTCTAACTTGCTCAGTTAAGCTTTGACAATAATCCCCCCCCGTTCACACAATGCGACTTTGAAAGTGTGCTACTTCACTTCAATTTTAAAGCCACAGGTCAGTGCGATTTCAGGTGCAAATTTGCCTGACATCTGTGCCATTTCATGTACAGATATCTATGTAAGTCTCACCTGCAATCACAAAAAACTTTTTTTTCAAAGTCACACCAATTTGAAACAGTTCCATTGCTGACAATAGGATGCGACTTGTCATGAGATTTGGAACTGTCAATTAGCACCAGTGTGAATGGGGGGCTTAAATCTAGAAGCTGATTGGTTACTAGGCACAGCTGCACCAGATTCTGTGTGTATCAGGTTTAGTAAAATCCAACTGTGTACACCATGGGTGCTCAACCTGTGGACCTCCAAGCTGTTCTAGAACTACAAGTCCCATGAGCCACTGCAAGGCCAACAGTTACAAGCCTGACTCCCACAGACAAAGGCATGATGGGACTTGTAGTTCTGCAACAGCTGGAGGGCCCCGGGTTGCCTACCCCTGGTATACACCATCAATACTGGATGACAAAGATTTTTTTTTTTTTTTATAATTCTGAGTATGGTCACTTTTTTTGAAGACTTGTTTCAATGTAAATATGCCTTGTTTATCCTGGCTGCACCCCAAGTAGGGTGGCGTGTAACATCGTATTACCTTTGTTTTCCTTCTGTATGTAAATGAAGGGACAGATTTTTTTTTTATTGAATACTTGGGAAAACAAAAAAGGTTATTGCAGTTTACAGTTTGAATTTTGTATATGAATTAAAAAACGTATGTGCGGATAACTTGGGTTCTTCTTTGATCACATCTATCTGTATTTAGCATTTCCTACTTCCAGCCACATCAGCACATATTACCATGCTTACCAGACTAATCCTAAGGCTCCTTTCACACTTGTCCTGCAACTTGGGACTGCAAAGTCGCATGACAAGTCCTGTGTCTCTATGCAACCTTAAAAAAAAATTAGACATCCCACCAGGATCCCGAGATTAGGAAAAATTACTAAATGAAAAGTGGAACGCATTTCCTGAGAGCTACGTACAAAGAAATATTTGGAATCACCAGTGTTCTGGTCAGGGCTTTTGATTTTTAAAGCTTGTACAAGACCAATGATTTGGTTGCTTGTTGTCTTCCTGTCACCAGCCGATCCTAGAAATTATTTTGCCTTCCTCCCTCTAGCTTGTTGTGAAAAATGTTTCCTATTATATCAGAGGGACACAGAACATGTTCTCCACCCTCTGGCTTGTTGGGAAAAGCTTTTGTCTAATGTGCCATAGATACATGATGATACATGTTGTACCCCCGCTATCATATTTGAGCCCATTATAAAGTGGTAGTCAAGTCATTTAAAAAAAAAAAATGAATAGCTGCATTTCAGTCTCTTTAATGTGCCCCTGTACTCACCCCCAAGTGGAAGGCCAGTATCGCTGACATTTCCAGACTAGTAAAGATTGTAGCCATGCTCCCAGCCTCTGTTGCCCATGAAGTGGAAGTTCTTCTGGATGGAATGGTCTCCTATTCACAAGGACTACAGCAGGTAGATGTGCAGAAATAATTCCTCATGGTGAAGGAACTTGAAAAAGGTGGATATGGAAGGAGTATGCTTGGCAAATGAAGGGGGAATAGGTCAGTGAATTATTCTAACCACCATTAAAATATTGTCTAAAAATATTTATGTAGATCTTTTTGTAAATCTGATTCTCCCAAGAGCTCATTAATTGTAGACTTACGCTAAACCAAACACTCTTAATGAAGAATAGCAGGTATGTGCAGTCAAAGAATAAGGCCCAATGCCAGAATTGATTACATCTCTATACTTAGAAAATGTATAAAACATTAACACATGCGTGTAAGATTTAGAGGAACTAAGCAGCGGGTATATTCTTGGATGGGGTTATGAAAATAATAATACATTCTGATAATACATTCGCAATCCAGGAGCAGTAGATCTTATTAAAATTCTTGAGATTTAAGGTCAAGGACTTATACCGGTTGTGATTCTCTCTCGTGGAGATAAAGATCAGGGTGAGGCCATGGCAACGCATAGAATCTGGGGTTTAGCAGATGACATCATTTCCAATAAACCACGGGTGGTCAGCGCCGCGGCAGCAAGCATCGGAAGGAGTTTGGAATCGGGAGCGTCCGAAACCCACACAACGTTATCTACTGAAAATTGTACCTGCAAGCACTAGAAGTAGCCTTTTTTTATCGAGACTCTAAGTAGCGAGGTTGTCCAAGGGATCCTTATTTCCTTGCCATTTGCAGCCTCTGTTGACCTGGAAGCCTCCATAACTCAAATGGGTAAGCACTACGGAATCGCCTTAACCGTAATCCCCTTCACGGTTACCAATGATGTCCTGGCTAGTGACACAGACCTTGGGAGACAAATGATAGATGTAATCGATCTGTGTGTAGGAATCAATGACCACAATCTATTCGGAGAGGTCTATCCTGCTTGGAAATTAGATCAAATTAATGAGATCGGTTACACAACTGTTATCTCCAATATCATCATGCTTGCTAGCAAGGCCATGACCGCAAGTGCCTCCTTGTCTTGCGACTGCAAAAAAAACGATTGGAGGCTATGGACGGATCGTACACAATCCAGAGTCACTGGTTCCTTTCCCAGCACGCAGCGACCAGGGCCGCTCAAATTATTTAGAATCATATTGTCGTTCGGAGAGCAATAGTCACTCTGATCGTAGCCGTCGATAATGCGGGAAATACTACATCTAACCTAAACTCATCTGTCGCCCACACTGGCACATACTTAAAGATGGCCGGACTGACCGGATTCCAGATTGTGTGCCAATACGTGATCGGGACAAGATCCCCCATACTGGCTGTGTTGTCGTATAGAGCAAAAGTAGCTACATTTATCAGCCTAATGGAAACATACCGGGATCAGGGGCCCAATGCTCCATGTCTAAATTTTCTGCTTTCTTTATCAGCTCCTAAGTTCACAGCAAGTAATTTTGAGGCATTATATGCATTCGCGATCGGTTATGCGTCAGTACATACCACTACAATGAGCTCTTACCTACCAGGTGAATTGATAGAAGACCACGTTAGTTACAAGGTGGGTCGGGCCTATGCATTGAAGGTGGCCAGCATAAAAATAAAAAATTGGGTCACTTTTATTCCTATTACAAGGAATGTAAACATCCCTTGTAATAGAAAAAAGCATGACAGGTCCTCTTAAATATGAGATCTGGGTGTCAAAAAGTCCTCAGATCTCATATTTGGATAGATGCTTTTTAGCTTTGTTCAAATCATATACAAATGGTGTGTACCATGACCCTAATAACTGCTGTCCAGGGAACATTACCCAGGCAGTACTGGCAATTGGATACGCAACCAATAATAATAAAAAACCTACTAGGAAGAGCTGGGAGCCACCAGCACTGCCAGGAGCTCCTTTGGGGATTCACCAGAGCGGGATCAGCGGGACTGGACCGTGCACCTTCATCTCCATTACATAGGAAACTGTGAATCATGCTCTGCTTTCAGTGCAACAAGCACTCTGGAATGCCAGATAAAGCAGAGGACAGGAAAGCTAATCACTGAGTAAACAGGAGCTTGTGGATTGCAGCAAGAGCTATGGAAACAATGGATGGACGTATAATGCTTTTGAATACATCATTGATCATGGACTTGCACTGGAATCCTCATACCCATACCAAGGAAAAGGCACCTGCATCTCTGCTCCTAAATCTGCTACATGCTGGGGATTATATAAAATTGTCATCTGGGGATGAACTTTCACTTCAACAAAGCTGTGGGACCGTGTCTGTGGCTATAGATGTTTTTTTAGCTTAGTACACACCATTTGTATATGATTTGAACAATGACCCTAACTGCTGTCCAGGGAACATTATCCATGCAGTACTGGCAGTTGAATACGGTATAGAAAATGGAAATTCCTACAAGAAGGGAGCAAATAAGAAAACTATATTGTTTACATACACTAATTACAGCTGGTACTTTCATGTATTACCTCCATTTGCGTCTCAGATGATCCTTTACGGTTAGGAAAAATATTTTCAGCAGCTACTATTCAGCTTTGTTGCTGCTCTTATCAAATCCTGATTTGCAGTTATGTCAATTCTGAAGTGGTTTTGGTGTTTAGCTGCTACCACCTTCTGTGTAATGAGTAGGGGAAGCAGCTATCGATATGATCAGATGTTCTTCTAGAGCAATACTGCACTCATTAATGTCTAGAAGAGCATTTTGGTTGAAGGCGCAGTTTGGAGAAAAGCTTGAAAAGATCATTTCATGTAAAGTTGAGGAAAATCAGGCCTACTTCTGCAGGACAGAAGAATAAAGGCATACCAAGTCAGTCTCAGACAGGTTTAAGCAATCAAGGGGGAAGAGATTTTAGATAATTCCGATAGAACAGAGACCCAACCAGAGTCTGGAGAAGCACACAAGCAATGTTCCTGAAAGCTCACAAACAAAAGGCTCTCTCCATTGCTCAGAACTCCACAAAGTCCTTTTGATGTGAGGCCTGCCTAGGTGATCCCAGTAGGCACCAGGTTGAAGCATTTCACCAAAGTGTGAATAGGTCAGTGCAGGAATGCCTGGGTAGTCCCAACAGTCCATTTTGGACTCTTCTGGACTTTCCCCTCAAAAAGCAAGGATGCTTCAGCAGTTCCTTCTCTTGCTTCATACTCAACAGGCAGTAGTTTTACGTCCACCTTCCAACAGATATACAGGTTTCTATTTCACCCACTTTCTGGTGCCCAAGAAAAATGGGAGGATGGAGGTCAGTAATAGATTTAAATAGTAGGAGGAGAGTAAGGGGATTATAACGGTGCCCAGAAAAATTATTAGAGTACTGTGTACTGACACAAAACTATAAAAAAAAATATAATATTTTATTAATAGACAGATTAAAAGGAGTATACAATAAATATATTCGATAAGGGTGTGGACAAACACTAAGGGGAAAAATACAAAACCATCATATACAGCAATATAGCAAAAAGCAGCCAGTAGCTTGGCGGCGGGTCTTGTTTACAGGTATTAGAATCCTACATGTTTCGCCAACATTGGCTTCCTCAGGGATAGTTGATTATACCTGTGTTAATTTGCTGAATTCTAGATAGAGAAACAAATAGTCAGAGAAACTATAACAATATATATTTCAGACAGGAACTAATGAAGTAAGGTGGAATGAAACAAACACATAAGAGGCTGCTGGACATGGCCAAAAATTTCCCCACACAAAGAACCGCCGAAAGCGACCGCCCCAATGGACAAACACCAAGGGCACACCTCCCCACCCAACAAGTAACCCCAGAGACCTCAGTCACAATGATGGTAAGATACCTACCAGTAGGTCACAAAGGGTGAACATATACAATCACCCGAGGTGAAATCAGCGCTCCATGACGCAAATAGGTGGCTGCAGGTGGCGAAAAAAAATCTTTCATCTTTCCCACTTACTAAAGATCAAATTAAGGTGCTTCAGCTAGGCCTGGCGTTTTGTCCCTCTGCGGACTTCAATAGATTTCAATTTATTAAAGATATTCACTTGTTTGCAAAGAAACTTATGTATAAAGTGATCTATGATAAGCCCTCCCAAACTACCAATGTAGATTCTTCATCATGCAATGCTGTCCCCACATTGGCTGAAATCAAGGCTATTGAGGAACTGATGGACTGTTGTTAGAGGGTGGCACAGAGGACGACGGCACATCATCTGCCGATGATGTAGGCATTGTCGTCTCTGGTGTCTGCTTCCCTCCTCCCACTTTATTCAAACCAAAATCTCAATGTATCAATGGAAATGTTGTTGCCATGGATGTTGCTGCGTATGAGACTATGTGCCGCAACATCCTTGACAACAAGGAATGGTATCGACCCATCTCTAGGTTGCTCATCGACAACGTTGCCACAGAATATTATGAATTGATTTTCTCTGCTTATCAACATGGTACTATTGATAGCAATACCTGGAAATTTCTGAATGTTAAAGATCCCAAAATACCAACCTTTTATGCCTTACCAAAATTGCATAAATCTTTAAAATCTCCGCCTGGCCGCCCTATTGTGTCCGGGTGTCAATGCCTCACAGAAAACACAAGCGCACTTGTTGACAAATACCTCAGCCCGCACGTCACATCACTACCATTTTATGTCAAAGACACGATACACCTTCTTCGCATCCTTGAAGACTTGCATCTGCCCCATAATGTATGGCTAGTTGCTCTTGATGTAGAGAGCCTTTATAACGCCATTCCTCACAATAAGGGTATCGAGGTTGTCACTAAACTACTACAAGAAAGAGGTCCAAAATTTGAACCTTACGGTCAATTTGTGACCAAACTCCTGCAATTCATCCTCACACGAAATCATTTTATGTTTGGGTCTTCCCACTTCCTCCAGGTACAGGGGGTGGCTATGGGGACCAAGTGTGCCCCCTCTTATGCCAACCTGTACCTGGGGGAGTGGGAGAGGGAACTCTTCGCCAACCCTGATCTAGCCCAGTTTCTGTGCCATGTGGTCTCCTGGCACAGATACATAGACAATGTGCTTTTCTTCTGGTCTGGCACCCTGGAGGAATTGTCCCAATTCGTGGACTTACTGGCCATTAACACCTACAACTTGAAATTCACTATGGAGTGCAGCCAAAACAAAAATTACATTCCTAGATTTAGAAATCCATCTGGATTCCAACGGAAATCTTTATTCGGCACTATACCGGAAGCCATCGTCCGGTAATACCATTCTTCACGCAGGTAGTGCACGTCCAAAACCATTACTAAGGAGTATCCCTTTCAGTCAATACCTTCTTATCAAACGAAATTGTTCACATGAAATGGATTTCCTTAATGCCTCATATGATCTCTATCACAGGCTAAGGAATAGAGGATATAGCCATACACTCTTGAAGCGAGCCTTTAATAAGGTTAAAAAGCTGGATAGGAATACACTTATTTTCTCCACCAAGAATCACGAAACTCCCCAGCCTGTCCGTCTCATCACACAATTCTCTCAGCATCACAATCAAGTGAGAGACATTCTCAACAAATTTTGGCCACTACTGATGGCAGATACAGTTATTAAAAAATACATTAAACCTTATCCAGACATAACCTACCGACGATCTCCCTCATCAAGAGATCGTTTGATAACCAGCCATCATTCCCCTATGCAGGCGCCTTCTCTAACTGTCCCGGGCACTTTTCCTTGTGGAAAATGTGATGTATGTGAATTCATTTATGACTCCTGTGAAATACCGCTTCCTAATGGTTCCACTCACAGTATAAAACACACAATTACCTGTCAAACTGTGGAAATAGTCTACCTAACTACTTGCCGTTGTGGATGCTATTATGTCGGCAAGACTAAACGCCCGTTCTATATGCGCATTAGAGATCACATAAAACCATTGTACAAATGCATCACAACCACTGCAATCAATAGACATATTGCCTAACAACATAATTTCAACCCTCATGTCATTGGGTTCACCGCCCTGGAGCATGTTCCTTTACATGCCAGGGGCGGTGGCATTGATCAAAAGCTACTTCAACTCGAGACTAGGTGGATACACACCCTGGAAGCCACCAAATTTCCAGGGTTGAATGAATACATTAGTTTCAAATCTTTTAATTGTGGCTCTATCTTTTTGACATTCTTTGTTCGTACATCATTCGTACAGCTTTGTCATAACTCTCATTTTTTTCACCCAATTGCTGTGCGCTGGCGATGGCCCCTCTCCTCCCCCTCCTCGGCCTTCCCTCTGCTGCCCTCGGGTTCCCCCCCCCCTTTCCCTCTACTCCCTTCATTTCCTGCCTAGAAATGTGTCACGGGGGTGTGCCTGGCCAGTTCCCCTTCTAGGTGGGTTGCTGCTCCCTATGCCACCTTGGCTGTATGGACATCCAAGGGCAGCACTGCTTTCCACCAGTGTCCGCCCGTCTCCAGCCATTGGCACTTATATGATCTACATTGATCATTATAACATCTTCTGATGTACTGCAGCGCCACCGGTTCGGCTGGCTTTTCAGTACATCGAGTCCTGCGCGTCTGTTAAGACCACATGACGCATCAGATGATCCCACATAGCCCTCTGGGTCTTGTAGGCCCACGGAGCTATGGACAGGTGCATGCGCAATGGCTCCTCGTGTCCGCTCACACGCTCGATGTCAGATGCCGTTCGTGTGTGTGGGGGGCATTAAAGGCTGGCTTCTCTGGCCATTCCGTCGCCGGCGGTTTAGGGTGCCCATACCTGCTGTCCTGCTCAACTTGGTAAGCTTGTGCTTTATCCTTGTACTTTACGCTGAAGTTATCTTTGCCGCTCAGGTCTGGGACATCAAGTCTGACTCGATGCCTTTCTCCTTATACAGTGTAGCTTCACCATGCCTTACATACTACCTACACTGACTGCATTTTTATAGCCCCAGGTTACTTCTTATTAATCACACTGGACCTATTGGTGAGTTTATTCTTTTTAACTATCGAATTATGTAGGTTTACCATGCCTAGCTGGATAATGCTCATGACCCCACTTCTTATCCCTGATATATATTTTTTTTGCTAATGGCAATCAACTTCATCTCCTTATATGCCCTTATTTTTCTTCCTTTTCTTCCCTTTAGCCACCATTCGTCTGTGATTTTTTTCAACATTAATGTCAGCATACCGGGCGCCCTTACCAGTCTCTTGTTGTTTTTATTAAGACATATACTGTGAGTATTTTTGAGGCTTTGCGAGCCCGATGTTATTACGGTTGAACTCTCAGATTTCTGGACGCTCACCAAAATTATGTTATTTATTTAACTTTCCTCTATCCTGCCAGGCCCCTTTTTTTGCCCCCTGCAGCCACCTATTTGCGACATGGAGCGCTGATTTCACCCCAGGGGATTTTATATGTTCACCCTTTGACCTACTGGTAGGTAACTTACCATCATTGGGACTGAGGTCTCTGGGGTTACTTGTTGGGTGGGGAGGTGTGCCCTTGGTGGGTGTCTATTGGGGCGGTCGCCTGCCTTGGCGGTTCTTTGTGTGGGGAAATTTTTGGCCATGTCCGACAGCCTCTTAATATGTATGCAATATGTGTTTATTTCATTCCACCTTATTTCATTAGTTCCTGTCTGAAATATATATTGTTATAGTTTCTCTGACTATTTGTTTCTCTATCTAGAATTCAGCAAATTAACACAGGTATAATCAACTATCCCTGAGGAAGCCAATGTTGGCGAAACATGTAGGATTCTAATACCTGTAAACAAGACCAGTCGCTACGCTACTGGCTGGTTTTTGCTATATTGCTGTATATGATGGTTTTGTATTTTTCCCCTTAGTGTTTGTCCACACCCTTGTCGAATATATTTATTGTATACTCCTTTTAATCTGTCTATTAATAAAATATTATATTTTTTTATAGTTTTGTGTCAGTACACAGTACTCTAATAATTTTTCTGGACACCGTTATAATCCCCTTACTCTCCTCCTACTATTGTTACCAAATTTACCGGGATGAGGTGCTGTATAATATCGAGGACTATCTAGTCAAAAATCTTCTAATAGATTTAAATCTCAACTGTCACATTCAGCTGGAAAGTTTGAAGATTGAGTCCCTTCAGACCATCTTCCAGGTTGTGCAGGGGATTGGATGCCGACTGTTGACCTAAAGATTGCCCATTTGCAGTGGCGTTGTTACAGGTGGCAATTTACTCCCTAGGTTTTTCCGTGCCCCCTACCCCACTAAATTAGGCTGCCGGGCAGTGGGGGGAACTATCAGGGTTGCAGCGAGCGGGCCCTGGTGTTCCATCACCTGGGGGGCCCTGACAAGTTTAATGGGGGCCCCGCTGCCATCATAAGCAATATTGGGGCCCCTCCTGCATGCCCAAGAACCTGTGTACTGTGAAACCGGGTGCTTATGGGCAGGGTTAACCATCCCTGCAAACTTCTGTTGTGCGCCAGAACTTTGCAGCTTAAAAGTTCTGACATGCAGTGGATAGTAGGAATAGCCTGTCCAATCAGCCAACTGATCCACTGCTATGCTCCAGGAAACAAAAGTGAATCAGGTGATTAACAGTAAGTTTGAAGCAAGTTTTAAACTAAAATTCAAAAGGTAATCAATTGTCTGAGGTTCAGTATTATGTATGAGTGTAATTATGGGACCCACCATCATTGTGGATTAAAATTGTGTAATAAAACATCTTGACATAAGGTGCATGGGTCAAACAGGAGGGGGAAACCTGACGTGTTGCATTTGACTGGTAGCATCTTTTACGGGGACACCTTTTATGTACAATAGTGCATACCTGGTTACAGGTAGCAGGCATGCACTATTTGCACATAAACAATGCCACCGGTTATCTGCCACAAAGAAAAAGTGACAACCTTACAGCCATGTCGGTAAATGACCCACCTGTTGCTGTGTCAGAACACAGCCTTCACTTTCCTCAGCTGGAAGCTCTGTCCTGGTGGAGAAAAGGCCAGCTGGAGGTGAAACTTCTATCAGTGCAGCAGTGAGTATGGACACTGTTGTGAAGACAGCAGGAGCTAAGAATATGTCAGCAAATAATGACAATGGCATTAATGATAGAGCAATGGATGTGCTGGTGGTGGTGAGGAGAAGGTTAACGTTGCTGACAAAAGAATGACATTTTTGCCCCTGCTCAGCAGAGGAAGAATTTATCGGTTGTGCAGACCAATCTTGTATCTATACAATCAATATCTGCTAAAGTTGTATCAGATGCTTCCAAACACACAAATGGATCCTCTGCTGGAAGCTATGCTGTTTTGGGGAGTTACACCAAGAAGGGTGGAGGAAATTTTATAAATTCTAATGGTCAGAATTCAGGGAGGTTTGGGGGGGGGGGGGGGTTTGGGGCTGGTTGATGGGAAGAGGATGAATGTTGTACAGATGAGGGGGGAGGGAACCCCACCAGTAAAAGGGGAGGGTAGCTGAGATGATTTTGGAGATGAGGTTTTAAAGCCTAAGATGTTTTTGCTTTAAATTTGCCCAGTGGGCAGCTATGAATGTGATTTATCATTTGTGAAACCTGAAGGTCTGGATCTTTTTTTTTTCTTTTTGTGGGAGAGATATAGGAGGTGTAAGGCTCTTCGGCAGTGGAGTGGTTTGGCGCCACAGGTGGTTTCAAGGCAGCCTTTGATAAAATTGGTGACAATCCCTGGTTTGGAATGCTCACTAGAGGCGGATTTGGTAGTGTGGATACGTTGATATGGCGAGGTCCCTGATGAGCGTGGGATATGAACAGGGGCCTAGAAAGTGGCACTGCAATTGAGGGTGCTGGGCAATGTGGTTCAGCACCTGCCCTGCTCAGCATTTCTGGGAAGGGTTAGGCTGACCATTTTCTATCAGGATCAGACTAAGGTTTGCAATAAGTGTGGAGAGAAAGGCCACTTTGCATCAGCCTGCACCATCAAGAAGTGCTCACTGTGCCAGGGTTTAGTCAAAGATTGCACCCAGATTCAGTGCAATTTGTGCCAGAAGCTGGGCCATCATCCATATAGTCAGTGCCCCAAGCTCCAGCCCTTCCCACTCACTAATCACATGGCCTCTCTCATTAGCTAGTCATACTGAG
The DNA here is from genome assembly GCA_037952835.1 of Lithobates septentrionalis. Taxonomy (NCBI): domain Eukaryota; kingdom Metazoa; phylum Chordata; class Amphibia; order Anura; family Ranidae; genus Lithobates; species Lithobates septentrionalis. Next base: position 618,747 of record JBBDGP010003876.1, read on the forward strand.
CTATAGCCCTCCCTTCAAATTAATAATTTTCTGTCAATATCTCGAGTGATTAAAAAAAAAAAACTTGATCAAAGAAATTTGACCCCCATATACATGACCCAGTCCTTCAATCGCAAAGTTCTGTGAATGAATAGACTACAAGTATGGACAGCATTTTCAGATAACGGTTTGTGGTTCTCAACGAAATATATGAGGGGGCGCTGGTGAGCATACTCATAGTTCATATAGTTCATATAGTACCTGCCGGCCTGTATTGAAGGTACAGGCAGACAGCTACACTGACAGTCTGCAGAAGCCTGGCATTCTACCAGAGGATCTGCTGATCGCAAGTGCAATGCTTTATAGGCCTTTAAGAAAAGAAAAAATACTAAGTGCACATTTCTTACCTGCAAAAAATGTGCATTCATTTTTTTTAAGGTGAGATTCTCTTTTCAATCATTATGTGAATTATCCTGTTATTACATTACTTCTGTGCAAAATTGTGTGCACTCATTTATGGAAACCAGGCCAAACTCTTTCTTCAGGCATGCAAAACGTGCTACATCTGATCCCTTATTTTCAACTAATTAATGAGAATCATGCACAACTTTTCACCATCCACAAAGAAACATGCTGCTTTCCACCATTAATTCCAGTATGATCCGGGTAATGGTTTGTAGATTGGGACAAATACACTAAGTGCAAATCTAGAAGGTAAGTTGGCTGGTTGGACCCGGAATTACTGAGCACCAAATATCCTTGGCGTTCTATTCTGTCAACCTGTGGGGTCAACCTGCTCCTACAACTTTGACCAAGAATACAGCTGCAGTCCCCTATTACCAACCAACATCCTTGTAATGCCCATCACTGCAAGAGGGACTACCTAGTGGCCTAATGGCAACATCAATCCCTAGAATATTGTATAATAATGTTAAGTTCATTCATGTACCTGTGGTACTTAATTTGTGGAACATGGCTGAACATGGCTCATGTGCCCGGACAAATGTGTCTCTGTTTTATTCTTCCTTGCTGGTAGATTTGATTGCCTCCCATGCAAGCCAAACTCAGGGCACATTTGCAGAACCAAACCTCTTGAGTTTTCAGATCAAGAAAGTAAAAAGAGTTTGGATAGCATACTTGGGTCCATCCCAGGACTTTTTGGATCTGGCATGTCAATTTGGAACCGAGACGATTTGGCAGTGATTCGCAGGCATATTGGAAATTTTGAACAGAGAGAGCAATTGCTGAAACCAGTTCTGCAGGGTGTTGAGAGGCTTGCAGAGGAGGAAAGGTTTACAGTTTATAACATGAAAGACAGTGTATGCCCTTGAATGTACCTGTGGCTTACAGTACATTGGACGCACAAAGAGACCCCTGAAAGTGTGTATAAAAGAACACGTACAAAATATTAAGGTGTTTGGCAAACGCAGCGTCTCCAAACACTTTGCCACACATCATAACCAAAACCCCACACATCTTAAGTTTTGGGGCATTGAACCTTATAAAAAAATAGCAGCAGAGGAGTGTTGGGAGAGTGGAACTGAGCGAGCAAGGGGCTCGTTACATATATTAATACTTTACATTTATATATACATTCCCCTTTTCAATTTGTACCCCATTGAGGTGCTACCACATGTGTTTGCAATGTAATAGGTAACCTAATATGCTTACACTGCTTCATTACCTTTCGTTATTCACCATCAATTTCTTTGTTTATTTACTTGTTTCTAAACACATCAGTCGTGGCTTGCTCACCACAAATTTATACTATGGTGTCTGCGTTAAGCCACAACAAAATGGACGTTATTGTAGCCTCCATAAGAAATCCTCTAGAAAATGGCCGCTCCAATGCCGTCAATATGAAGGCTTTGAGAAAATGGCCGACCGCCAATTACATTGTATACAACCTATTTAAGGACACTTCCGCTGCCCATATTCTATCCCCGATGAAGTCACGTGACAGTGACGTAACGCGTAGGACATATGGACACCGGAAGTGATGTCCAGGCCACGAGCTTGATGCTCGTTTTTACACTGTGCATGATTCTAACATTTAATGTGAGTACCTCAATACTTTTGTTATATTATAAACGACCATCTTAAAGCATACTATACCATAGAGCAGTGGTTCTCAACCCCAGTCCTCAGGACCCACCAACAGGCCAGATTTGCAAGATAGCTGAAATACATCACAGGTGATATCACTTGCTGCTCAGTGATTGCAGTATTCTAGTCTGCAACTCCCCAAGGTAATACTTAAAATCTGGTCTGATGGTGGGTCCCGAGGACTGGAGTTGAGAACCACTGCCATAGAGGCTCTTGTCTTTCCCAAATTTCCTTATATATGTCCAGTTTGATGCATTTGAGCGGTCCTTTGCCACTGATCTAACCTTGAGTGAAAGGAATACAGAGGAAGCACCTATTAGGCTCTGCACATACTGAGACCCCTAGGAAGGAACGCGCAGAAGATGCCCTCCTCTGAGTGATCATCCCCCTTTGTGTCTCAGAATGCTGCTTACCTTACAGCAGTAAGGTAAGTAGTTAGTACACCCACGGGTGTCATTCACACTGAAGTCACAGCGCCACCTGTTATTGCTATATAGCACTTTTTGCTTTGCACTTTTTGAGTTTGGAGGAATTCAGCTCTTCCCGACTGCGATTCATCAACACTATTTGCACCTTTATTTATTACATGGACTATCTGAATTGTTTATGCATTGTGTACTTCACAACTCCACACAGCCACAGTGCAATGTGGTCTATATATAGCATATCATCGTGCGTATGCTAATTTGCAATCGCTTATTTATGTGCACATGTTCGCCAGTGAGATAGAGTTGCCACCTCATCCCTTTAAACCCGAACACATATGAACTACACAGGTTCTGAAGGCTAATTTAATGCAGAAAAGGCAACAACTGAGTTTAATTACCACCTTAATCAGCCTCAGAACCTGTGTAATTAAGATGTGTTCGGGTTTAAAGGGATGAGGTGGCAACCCTACAGTGAGACCCTCTGATCACAAAATGGCAGAGGTGGAGGATCAAGTTATGTTGGCAGTGGCGGTACTGGTTGGTGCCTTTTGCGAGGAAGCTGAGCAGGAAGTTGATGCACCTGTGGCTCACCTTCACCAGCCACGGCTTTTTGCCCCACGGGCATATTTTGAAAGCATGCAGAACTCTGATATCCGTAGCAAGTTTCGGTTAGGGCGAGAAGCAATTATGCACCTCTATCAGCTCATACAGCATAAAATTTCACCATCTACAGACCGCAGTCATGCTCAGGTTGCTTGCACTCTGTACATCTTGGGTCGGTGCAACTTCCAGGCCACTTCTGGAAGTATTATGGGTCTAAGCCAACCCACGGTGTCCGTATGTTTATGCAGGTCATAGATGCCATTCTTGACCTTGTACAACAATTTATTCCCTGGCCACAGAATGAAGATGAGTGGAATGACGTGAAGGTGGCTTTCTACCACAATCCACAAATGCCACAAATCCTGGGGGCCATCGATTGTACACACGTGGCAATCAGGGCCCCCAGGATAAGTGAAGCAGGTTATCGGAATCGCAAGCAGTACCACTCCATCAACGTCCAAGTTGTGTGCGACGACAGACAGCGCATAATGAGTGTTCAGGCGGTTTTCCCAGGGTCGTGCCATGATGCCTATAATCTTGAAGCAGACCGGCCTTTTCCAGAAATTTGAGGGTAGACAAATGCCGTCCGGGTGGCTTATTGGTACAGTATTGTTTTTTTATGCAGAACATGCATTTTTTACAGGCATCTAAGGTCACATAAAGGGATGGGAAGGACTAATTTATGTTTTTTTTTTTTCTAGGTGATGCCGGTTATCCACAGCTGAGGTGGCTGATGGCTCCAATCCGGGCAGCCACAACAGCGCTATAGCAGTGCGTTACGTAAAAGCCGGGGCATTGTCAAGCTCACTATTGGCCTGCTGAAGTCCCGGTTTTTATGTTTAGCCAGGCCCGGGGGGGGGGGGGGAAGCTACTATACTCTCCTCCAAAGTGTTCCAGGATCATCCTTGCCTGTTGTGTCTTGCACAACATGTGTGTTGCGAGGGATGATTCCTGGGAGCTTAATGAGGAGAGGGAGCCAGAGGTCCGCCAGATGTCGGTCCACAGACACAGCAACACTAATGCTGGGGTTGCCACCCGGAATCTGCTGATTGCCGGTTACTTTACATATACGTATTACAACATAGCTAGAGATAGAGAATGTGTAAAAAATTCCCACTTTGCAGGGTATCCTTCACAGGGACACAGATGCTAAGAAACATCTGACAGTTGTGGTTGATCCTCTATCCAGTGTGTACTCAACATGACAAACAATTTACTTTGCCACTAACACTAAACTCGATTATGAACTGTGTGGCAATTTCAAAGAGAGTGGAGAGGGAGTAGAACACCTAGCAGGTGTTTGCTTGTGTCTGTGCCACATGTATATAGACATGTGCAATTAGTTTAGTTACAAATTTGTTTAACAAATTTTGACAAAATTTGTTATTTTCAAAATTTCCGAATTTACTGAAATTTGGAAATGCGGAAATTTGAATATTCTAAGTATCATAAATTTAAAAATTATAAAATTTGAAATTTTGAATTTTCAGATTTCATTCTTCTTCTTGGATTTTCAAAAGAATTAAAGTCTGAAAATTTGAAAGCCTGAAAATCTGAAATAACAACTATTAAATTATAGTTAAATAAGAAAATTCGGAGTGAGAGGAAAATTCAGAAGCACCACATCCCAAATAATAACTTTAAATATTGGAGAAGGGCATTGAGGCCATTGTGTACGCCTCAGGGACTTTTAACGGTGCTAAGATCAATGATATACCGAACGTATCATAAAATAATATTTTATTAGACAATCTCATTAAAAGGAAACAGACATTAATAAAAAACAATATACGGCAATATACAAAACAGAAAAAAAGAGGGGATAACCCTTTGATACAGAAGTTAATACCACTTTCTCAACATGTTTCGCTTTCATAAGCTTCTTCAGGAGATATATTTGTGATATTAGAGTCAACTATGGAAGAATAGAGAATATATATATATATATATATGTAAACAATACATGTATATGTCTGCTTATACATCATACAATCATGATATTTAAATATGAGCAATGTACAAAAATTGAAAAAATATATATATAATAGATAGATCTGTATATGTGTAAACATCATATATTAAGATGGAGATATACAAAAAAAAAAAAACACTCAACCACATTTCATGTGTATAATCATCATTTAGCTTGAAAAAGCTTACCTGTAGAAAGAATTATATAATTAAAAAGGAGAGACTTGTATAATGGCAAATGCTTTCTCCTCAGCTCCCACCTCACTATAAAGGCATGCAGAGAGGGATAAAATCCCTAAAACATGAGAATTCTTTAAAAAGAGAAAAATTGAGAACAGTAAGTCTGAATGGATAAGGTAAATTTAATTGAAGTGCACTTGTCAGTAGCATTGTGTATGAAGATAAAAAAATCAAAAATCAATCAAAAAGTACCTCTAGTAGAATCAATCGAAGATAACAAAAAGGCTACATCCAAAAGATGATAGGTTGCAAAATTGCTGAAAAATTGAAAAAACGGTTCTTATGTTGCAGTGGAGTAGCAGTCAAAGAAGGGGGCAGTATACGTCCATACACAGCTGATGGATGAGCTAGACCTGGAGGTATTACTGCAAACTCTCACAGAGAACCTGAAAGGTATGAGCATAGTAAGAGGATATCTCTGAGTATCATCTATACTGGAATGCATAATTGTTACAAAAAGCAAACGTAGATGCAAGGACTTACTGTGATGATCAAGATTTCTATTAAGCAAAATTGCCCATCAGGAGGATCCCTCTGCCCCACGTATCAAGCAGGAAAATGACAGAAGTTGGCGGGGAAACAAAAGCCCCGCTTTTAAACCTCTCCAGCGTGACGACGTCTGACTCATCGTCACGCTGCGGACCGAAAAAGACACCTGCGCATGCGTACGTATCCGATTTCCATTCAGAGAGCAGCGTAAGTGACGTCGGGTACTGCAGGCGGACCCGCGGCCATCTTGGAAAATCCTATGCCCTGAGTCTGATACTAAGAAGGCTCACAGGGCTCAAAAAGGAAAAAATTGAGTTGTGCTTGGTATATATAATGACGCAATCAAAGTCAATGGCCTCTGATATAGCGTGGCTGTCACACGGCCCTGTTTGGGGATTTTATGCCCTGATACTCTGCATTAAAGGAGCCCAAAGATACTAACATAGATTTTATAGTATAATGAATGTCGTGTGTATAAGTGAATCGGAAACAAAAAGAGCAGCACTCGGTGTCCAACAAACGGGCAACAGAGCAATCAAAACATTGATTATTAAATGATTAGCTAAGTGACCGGGGTGTCCGTGCATAACAAAGAATATAGAGGGAAGGAGACCGAGGACGAAGCATAAGCTCATACCACATTCAATAACAGAAATTATGATAAACAAATTGCTAATATGCGAACTTTTAGAGATGTTCCCTCCGAAACTAACGATTCTGACACCTCTTCTGTTTCCTCCCTCTCTTCACAGGCACCGGTAATTTCCAAGGACTCTGGATCTTCCGGAACACGCACTAACGGTAACACTCACGCACCTACGGGGTCAAGTAAGCGACACCCAAACACAAATCGCACACCAATTCACACGAGAGCCACCACGGCCAAATCCAATACCTCACACGCACTGGCACATCGGGACACCCTTCCCAATACCCAAGCGAGCACTTCACTATCCCCAACTCTAGCACTTTCAACCAATTACACTCACGACTCTAATCAGTCGGATTTTCGTCCGGCTCCGATCTTCACACAACCGGTACACGAATCGAAAAAGATGACCACCACGGAGGCTCTCCAAAAACAGGCCAAAACTTCGAAATAATAAATTTATCTTCCATCCCCCTTAGTGCTGATCAACTCTCTGTCTTGGAATTAGGATTGACCTTCTGTCCGACACAGAGAATTGATCACTTTGAATTTATCAAAGATCTTAACTTATTTGCTCGCAAGCTAATGCTTTGCATTATTTTCGACAAATCCGTACAATCCAATATAACACCACCTCAATCCGCAGTGGAAAACATCACACTGAATGAAATCAAAGCAATGGAAGAGCTCATGGAGCTCTGGGACGAGGGTCATATAGACAAGACAGATCTTTTGGAGGCCCAGACTCTTGATCAGGATGATTTTCCTGGCCATGGGTCCAGTGCTTCCTATCCAGTTGTGCCTTTTACCCCTAAGGAGTACAAACCAAAATCTAAAACTTTCCCCACACCACAAGGTAATCCCAACGTGTGGGCGTTCGTCCATCAGGTCACTGAGGATATTTGTAGGACCAAATGGAAGGGCATAAAACAATCAAATCTTACAAGCCAACAAAAACTGGCTTTAAAGTCACTACAGTTGGACTCCCGTCTGGTGGTTAAACCATCAGATAAAGGAGGCAATTTAGTAGTGATGACAACCGAACAATATGAATCTATGGTCTTGCGTCTTTTACAAAACCGAGACTGGTATAGGAAAGTCTCAGAGACGCATGTTACCAACATGACCATATGTTATAGAAAGTTGATTGGGACCGCATACAATCGGGGCCTAATCACAAAATCTACATGGGAGTTCCTCAATGTGCCCTGTCCTCGGATTCCCACACTGTACGCCCTCCCCAAGGTACATAAGGATTTAAACAACCCCCCCTGGCAGACCGATCGTGTCCGGAAACGGGTCCCTTACGGAAAATGCCAGTCAACTAATAGATGAATTTCTTAGACCACATGTGGAGGGTTTGACATCTTACTTACAAGACACCAGTGAACTTCTTAGAGTTTTGGATGGTTTGACTATCCCAAAGGGAGCGTGGCTTGTGGCTTTGGATGTGGAGGCCCTCTACAACTCCATCCCCCATGATTTGGGGGTGGCAGTTGTAGAGGGCTTCATTTCTCGAGATGGGGATGTCCCTGATACCTACAGGAGCTTCATTTTGGACCTCCTGAGGTTTATCCTCATGAACAACATTTTTCTGTTTGCTCGCTCCCACTACCTCCAGGTGCAGGGGGTCGCTATGGGGACCAGATGTGCCCCCACCTATGCGAACCTGTACCTGGGGGAGTGGGAGCAGAGTCTTTTCTTTAGGGAAGATTTGGAAAATTTGACGAAAAACATATCAATATGGAAACGATATATTGATGATGTTTTTCTAATATGGACTGGAAGTAGAGAAGACCTCTCGTCCTTTTTTGAGGGCTTGAAAATTAATCCCTATAATTTAACCTTTACCATGGAAGCAAGCCAAACCACCTTAACGTTCTTGGATGTTACTCTTTTCATCAACCCAGATAGAACCATTGGAACCACTCTTTTTCGAAAAGCATCAGCAGGAAATTCACTCCTGCATGCTGCCAGCTCTCATCCCCAACCACTCATAAATAATGTTCCCTATGGACGGTATCTAAGATTAAGGAGAAATTGCAGTGAGAATATCCATTTTGAATCCGAGGCCAGGGCACTGAGGGAACGTCTCAAGACACGGGGCTACAGTAACAAATGTTTAAAAAGAGCCTACCTTAGAGCGAAAAGAAGCCAACGTAATCAACTAATTTATAGGCCCACAAAATCAAAATTGGCCCCTGGCCTTAGAATGATTACCACCTTCTCTGGACAACATCGGCAAATGCGGGAGCTGCTGCAAAAGTCCATAGTCATTATGCCCCACCACCTACAACGCATACTAAAAACAAAGGCACCAAACCCTGCCACAAATGTGACTTTTGCAGATATATCTATGCATCTCACAATATCACTCTCCCCAATGGTCAGTTATACAACCAAGTTCCTAGCTACATGCCAATCCATAGGCGTAGTTTATATAATGATATGCAAATGCAATGCATATTATGTGGGTAAAACCAAACGCCCCTTTTTCCATCGGATTAGAGACCATGTCTCTCTAGTTCGTAAAAAAAAGATGGAGACCCCTATAAGTCGACATATGGGCCTCCATCACCAATTTGATGATCGGATGATGCACTTTTATGTTTTGGAACATGTCCCCCCAAATGAAAGAGGGGGTAATTACGATAAAATCTTGTTACAACGCGAAACCAAGTGGATTGTCACCCTCAATGCTTTGAAACATCCAGGCTTAAATGATACCTTGAGTTACAAACCTTTTTTATAATATATATTCTATTTTTTTTTTCCACTCATATAAATTATAAATTATTTATGTATTGATTGATGGATTAATTTGTTTGATTATCATAATTTCTGTTATTGAATGTGGTATGAGCTTATGCTTCGTCCTCGGTCTCCTTCCCTCTATATTCTTTGGCATGCACGGACACCCCGGGCACTTAGCTAATCATTTCCTAATCAAAGTTTTGATTGCTCTGTTGCCCGTTTTTTGGACACCGAGTGCTGCTCTTTTTGTTTCCGATTCACTTATACACACACGACATTCATTATACTATAAAATCTATGTTAGTATCTTTGGGCTCCTTTAATGCAGAGTAGGGATGAGCTTCGTGTTCGAGTCGAACCCATGTTCGACTCGAACATCGGCTGTTCGACCGTCCGTCGAATTGCGAACGATATGGGCCGTTCGCGCCAAATTCGTGTGGCGCGTCACGGCCCATAATTCACTGCGGCATCGCAGTGCATTGCTGGCTGATGATTGGCCAAGCATGCACTATGACCCGCATGCTTGGCCAATCACAGCGCCGTCAGTAGAGAGAGCTGTAATTGGCCAAAGCCAGGGTGGCTTTGGCCAATTATGGCTCAGGGGATTTAGTACACACCCCACACTATATAAGGCCGCCTGCACGGCGGCCCTGTGTAGTGTGTGTTCCGGTGTGCTGAGAGATAGAGAGAGAGAGAGACAGTGTCATTTGATTTGAGTTAGATAGATTAGGCAGAACAGTCAGTCAGTTAGCTGCACTTACAGTGTATTGTGTATATATATGCATCCCAGGTGTTGCATATATATATATACACTGTATTCAGTTTAGCTAGATCCGTTCCTGTTATCTTCTATCTAGACTATTTAGTGCAGTGTGTCCTGCTCACAGTGTTCAGCTAGATCCGTTCCTGCTATTTACATTCAGTGCAGTGCGTCCTGCTCACAGTGTTCAGCTAGATCCGTTCCTGCTATTTACATTCAGTGCAGTGCGTCCTGCTCACAGTGTTCAGCTAGATCCGTTCCTGCTATTTACATTCAGTGCAGTGCGTCCTGCTCACAGTGTTCAGCTAGATCCGTTCCTTGTATTTACATTTAGTGCAGTGCGTCCTGCTCACAGTGTTCAGCTAGATCCGTTCCTGCTATTTACATTCAGTGCAGTGCGTCCTGCTCACAGTGTTCAGCTAGATCCGTTCCTGCTATTTACATTCAGTGCAGTGCGTCCTGCTCACAGTGTTCAGCTAGATCCGTTCCTGCTATTTACATTCAGTGCAGTGCGTCCTGCTCACAGTGTTCAGCTAGATCCGTTCCTGCTATTTACATTCAGTGCAGTGCGTCCTGCTCACAGTGTTCAGCTAGATCCGTTCCTGCTATTTACATTCAGTGCAGTGCGTCCTGCTCACAGTGTTCAGCTAGATCCGTTCCTGCTATTTACATTCAGTGCAGTGCGTCCTGCTCACAGTGTTCAGCTAGATCCGTTCCTGCTATTTACATTCAGTGCAGTGCGTCCTGCTCACAGTGTTCAGCTAGATCCGTTCCTGCTATTTACATTCAGTGCAGTGCGTCCTGCTCACAGTGTTCAGCTAGATCCGTTCCTGCTATTTACATTCAGTGCAGTGCGTCCTGCTCACAGTGTTCAGCTAGATCCGTTCCTGCTATTTACATTCAGTGCAGTGCGTCCTGCTCACAGTGTTCAGCTAGATCCGTTCCTGCTATTTACATTCAGTGCAGTGCGTCCTGCTCACAGTGTTCAGCTAGATCCGTTCCTGGTATTTACATTTAGTGCAGTGCGTCCTGCTCACAGTGTTCAGCTAGATCCGTTCCTGCTATTTACATTCAGTGCAGTGCGTCCTGCTCACAGTGTTCAGCTAGATCCGTTCCTGCTATATACATTTAGTGCAGTACGTCCTGCTCACAGTGTTCAGCTAGATCCGTTCCTGCTATTTACATTCAGTGCAGTGCGTCCTGCTCACAGTGTTCAGCTAGATCCGTTCCTGCTATCTACATTCAGTGCAGTGCGTCCTGCTCACAGTGTTCAGCTAGATCCGTTCCTGCTATTTACATTCAGTGCAGTGCGTCCTGCTCACAGTGTTCAGCTAGATCCGTTCCTGGTATTTACATTCAGTGCAGTGCGTCCTGCTCACAGTGTTCAGCTAGATCCGTTCCTGCTATTTACATTCAGTGCAGTGCGCCCTGCTCACAGTGTTCAGCTAGATCCGTTCCTGCTATATACATTTAGTGCAGTACGTCCTGCTCACAGTGTTCAGCTAGATCCGTTCCTGCTATTTACATTCAGTGCAGTGCGTCCTGCTCACAGTGTTCAGCTAGATCCGTTCCTGCTATTTACATTCAGTGCAGTGCGTCCTGCTCACAGTGTTCAGCTAGATCCGTTCCTGCTATTTACATTCAGTGCAGTGCGTCCTGCTCACAGTGTTCAGCTAGATCCGTTCCTGGTATTTACATTCAGTGCAGTGCGTCCTGCTCACAGTGTTCAGCTAGATCCGTTCCTGTTATCTTCCTACTGACAGGCAGGCTTGTCTGGTTACAGTATATAAAGCTACCTGAAGAAAATTACAGGTGTTCTATCCCAGCTTAGTGCAGCTACTGGCCATTAGTATGTCTGGAAGGCCAAGAAGGAGAGGCAGACAGTCACAAGCCAATAAGAGAGGGCAAGCAGGCTCTGTGTCTAGTGCTGGTCGTGGAGACGGTGCATCCTCATCAGCACGTGGCCATGGGACACGCTTGGCCTTTTTTTCGGCAGCTGGCCGTGTTGAGCCGCAACATGTGGAAGACTAGGTCAAGCCGTCCTCATCCTCCTCATCCTCTCTCACCCATGCCCAGGGTGCTTTGTCTGGCAAAGCAGCGGCCTCTTCCCTCAGCTCAATGTCATCAGTGACTCCTTCCCTAGCTCCACCATGTCCTCATGAGGATTCCCTCGAACTGTTTGACCACAGTGTTGGGTACATGCTCCAGGAGGATGCCCAGCGTTTGGAAGGCTCTGATGATGATACTGAGCTCAATGAAGGCAGTAACATGAGCACGGACAGAGGGGGTGCCCAAGAAGGACAGCAATCTGGCAGTCATGCTCCCCCTGCTGCAGCATACTGCCAGGTTTGCTCCAGTGATGAGGAGGGAGGGGATGATGAGGTCACTGACTCAACGTGGGTGCCTGATAGGAGAGAGGAGGAGGAGGAGGAGGAGGAGGTGGCACATCACCAACTAGGCAGGATGCCCTCCAGGGGCCAGCCTAAGGGCAGCACATTGACTGCATCACACCCCAAAGCTCCACATGTGCAGGGCGCTGCAGTCTCTGCGCGTTATTCAAAAAGTTCTTTGGTGTGGGCCTTTTTTGAGACGAGTGCATCAGATCGCACCGCTGCTATTTGCAACATATGTCTCAAGCGTATCTCGCGTGGCCAAAACATCTCCCGCTTGGGTACCACATGCTTGACCAGACATATGTTGACCTGCCATGCAGTTCGTTGGCAAGCGTATCTGAAAGACCCACACCAAAGAACAAAGAGGATCTCTCCTTGCTCCTCATCAGCTGAGATTTCCAACCCCACTAGACCTTCAGTCCTCTCTGAGACCTGCAGTGAGAGGAATGAAGGTGTAGAATTAGGTGTGTCACAGCCAAGTACTTGTGGGCAATCTGCTTTGGGTACACCGACGTCAGATTGTACCAGGCAAATTTCCCTGCCCCAGCTGCTGCACCGCCGAAAGAAGTTTGCTCCCAGCCATCCACATGCCCAGCGGTTGAATGCTAGCTTGGCAAAATTGCTAGCACTTCAACTGCTGCCTTTTCAGTTGGTAGACTCTGCCCCCTTCCGTGAGTTTGTGGAATGTGCGGTTCCTCAGTGGCAGGTACCCAAACGCCACTTTTTCTCACGGAAGGCGATTCCGGCTCTCTACCGGCATGTGGAAGGCAATGTCCATGCCTCGCTGGACAGGGCGGTCAGCGGTAAGGTGCATATTACCGCTGACTCATGGTCCAGCAGGCATGGACAGGGACGTTACTTAAGTTTCACGGCGCATTGGGTGACTCTGCTGGCAGCTGGGAAGGATGCAGGACAAGGTGCAGTAGTGTTGGAGGTTGTTCCGCCACCACGCCTCCAAAATGCTGATTGTGACACACCTCTCTCCTCCACCCCCTCCTCTTCTTCTTCCTCCATGGCCTCTTCCTCGGAACCAGCGGTGCTCCGTAGGCGTTCAAGGGGCTACGCAAGTACGCAGGCCAAAAGATGCCATGCGGTGCTTGAGCTGGTGTGCCTGTCCAGGAGCCACACTGGGGCAGAGGTTTTGTCAGCTCTGCAGGGGCAGGTTCAGAGGTGGTTGACGCCACGCCAACTTAAGGCAGGAATGGTGGTTTGCGACAATGGCACCAACCTCCTCTCTGCCCTCCGACAGGGACAACTGACCCATGTGCCCTGTTTGGCTCACGTCCTTAACTTGGTGGTGCAGCGGTTCTTGGGCAGGTACCCGGGCTTACAGGATGTCCTGAGGCAGGCCAGGAAAGTCTCTGTGCATTTCCGCCGGTCATATAATGCCAGTGCTCGGCTGACGGACCTCCAAAAGGAGTTTAACCTGCCCAAGAACCGCCTAATCTGTGACATGCCCACCAGGTGGAACTCGACGTTGGCCATGCTGCAGCGGCTGCACACGCAGCAGAGGGCCATCAATGAGTACCTGTGCGACTATGGCACCAGGACAACCAGGGGAGCTTGGTTTTTTTTCCCCACGCCAGTGGGCCATGATCAGGGATGCATGCACTGTCCTGTCACCATTCGAGGAGGCCACGAGGATGGTGAGCACTGACAGTGCATGCATCAGTGACACTGTCCCCCTTGTCCACCTGTTGGAGCACACGCTGCGTGGAATAATGGACAGGGCACTTGAGGCAGAACAGAGGCAGGAAGAGGAGGACTTCCTTAGCTCTCAAGGCCCCCTTTATCCAGACAGTGTTCCTGCGTGCCCGCCGATCACACAGGAAGAGGAGGAGGAGGAGGAGGAGGAGGAGGAAGATTGTGTCAGTATGGAGGTGGAGCCTGGCACTCAGCATCAGCAGTCTTTAAGGGATCAGTCCCAAGGAACACATGGACTTGTACGTGGCTGGGAGGAGGTGGCTGCGGACGTTGTTGTCCTTAGTGACCCAGAGGACTCCGGACCGAATGCCTCAGCAAACCTACGCTGCATGGCCTCCCTGATCCTGCAAAGCCTGCGTAAGGATCCTCGTATTCGTGGTATCAAGGAGAAGGACCAATACTGGCTGGCAACCCTCCTTGATCCACGTTACAAGGGTAAGGTTGCGGACCTTATCTTGCCATCGCAGAGGGAGCAGAGGATGAAACATCTTCGGGAGGCCTTGCAGAAAGGTCTGTGCAACGCGTTCCCAGAGACTGGGAGGTTACAAACTCCTGTTTCTGGACAACGTGTTGCTGAGGCTTCGGTCAGTCAAAGAAGGAGCGGTGGAGAAGGTGGCCGTCTGACCGATGCGTTCAGACAATTTTTTGGTCCGCAGCCCCAAGGTATGATCGGTTCCAGCAACCATCGCCAGCGTCTGTTTTACATGGTGCAGGAATACCTAGGGGCAAGATCAGACTTGGACACCTTTCCCACCGAAAATCCTCTGGGTTACTGGGTCTTGAGGATGGATCACTGGCCAGAGCTTGCACAGTATGCAATTGAGCTACTGGCCTGTCCTGCATCCAGCGTTCTTTCGGAACGTACATTCAGTGCTGCTGGAGGCGTGGTAACCGATCACAGGGTGCGTCTGTCCACTGACTCGGTCGATCGGCTGACCTTCATAAAAATGAATCAGTCTTGGATCACCACCAGCTACCAAGCACCTGATGCTGATGTAACTGAATAATTTTTTTCAGATCCCTTCAAAGACTGCCTATGCTGATGCTGAGTGATTATTCCTGAGTAATTATCCTCTTCCTCCTCAATCATCACGCTGATAGCTTGTAAGAACATTTTTGGTTCTGGGCGCCACCACCAGTGCCTAAGGCACAATTTTTCAGCCCCTGTATAACAGGGGCCTTTTTATTACAATTTTTGATGTAATACTTTGCAGCACGGCTCGTTCCTGCATTCCAACTAGAGTGTCTGTGAGGGGTTGCAGTGTTGTGGCACCAGCACCAGTGCCTAAGGCCCAATTTTTCTGCCCCTGTCTAACAGGGGCGTGAAATTACAATTTTTGATGCAATACTTTGCAGCAGGGCTCGTTCCTGCATTCCAACTAGAGTGTCTGTGAGGGGTTGCAGTGTTGTGGCACCAGCACCAGTGCCTAAGGCCCAATTTTTCTGCCCCTGTCTAACAGGGGCGTGTAATTACAATTTTTGATGCAATACTTTGCAGCAGTGCTCGTTCCTGCGTTCCAACTAGAGTGTCTGTGAGGGGTTGCAGTGTTGTGGCACCAGCACCAGTGCCTAAGGCCCAATTTTTCTGCCCCTGTCTAACAGGGGCGTGTAATTACAATTTTTGATGCAATACTTTGCAGCAGGGCTCGTTCCTGCGTTCCAACTAGAGTGTCTGTGAGGGGTTGCAGTGTTGTGGCACCAGCACCAGTGCCTAAGGCCTAATTTTTCAGCTCCTGTTCAACAGGGGCATGTAATTACAATTCTTGATCTAATATTTCACAGCAGGGCCCTGTGAGGGCTTACAGTGTTTTGGCCACAGCAACACCTAAGGCCCAAATTTCTGCTGAGTATATAGGGCAGGACCCTACTTTCAAACATCTAACTTACAAACGACTCCTACTTGCAAACGGAAGGAGACAACAGGAAGTGAGATGAAATCTACCCATAGGAAGGGAAATTCTCTCATGTAAGAGTTAATATGGGAAAACAATTTCTCCTTTCCACTGATGCTTTCCAATCCTTGTTCCACAAAAAAACCCAAATTTTCAAAAAACATTTTTCATTGGGACAAAAAAGTGAGGTGAAATCTTTTGAAGAGGAGGAAAGACGCAAAACAAATGTCACAGGGGTGATAACCCTTCCCTATGTTTTCCAAAAAGCTTAGAAAAGATTTTTTGGCTGGAGCTAAACACATTAAAAATGTTCAAAATTACAAAGAGATTCTACTTAACAACAAACCTACAGTCCCTGTCTTGTTTGCACCGCCTGTATACTGCTGTTCAGAGTATATAGGGACCTTTCCTTATTTTAATTTGGGTGCGGGGTTCCCCTTAATATCCATACAAGACCCAAAGGGCCTGGTAATGGACTGGGGGGTACCCATGCCGTTTGTCTCACTGATTTTCATCCATATTGCCAGGACCCGACATGACATTAAACCCGCAAGCAGTTTTAAATGAGATGTTTTCCTTTAAAAATGACATTTGGTGCAGGGACTGTTCTAAACATGGGAAACACGCGTCACTTTACAGGCATACTATAGACACCCCCCAGGTACGATATTTAAAGGAATATTTCACTTTTTTTTTTTTACTTTAAGCATCATTAAAATCACTGCTCCCGAAAAAACGGCCGTTTTTAAAAGTTTTTTTTGCATTGATACATGTCCCCTGGGGTAGGACCCGGGTCCCCAAACCCTTTTTAGGACAATACCATGCAAATTAGCCTTTAAAATGAGCACTTTTGATTTCGAACGTTCGAGTCCCATAGACGTCAATGGGGTTCTAACGTTCGTGCGAACTTGCGGTCCGTTCGCGGGTTCTGGTGCGAACCGAACCGGGGGGTGTTCGGCTCATCCCTAATGCAGAGTATCAGGGCATAAAATCCCCAAACAGGGCCGTGTGACAGCCACGCTATATCAGAGGCCATTGACTTTGATTGCGTCATTATATATACCAAGCACAACTCAATTTTTTCCTTTTTTTTCCTTTTTGAGCCCTGTGAGCCTTCTTAGTATCAGACTCAGGGCATAGGATTTTCCAAGATGGCCGCGGGTCCGCCTGCAGTACCCGACGTCACTTACGCTGCTCTCTGAATGGAAATCGGATACGTGCGCATGCGCAGGTGTCTTTTTCGGTCCGCAGCGTGACGATGAGTCAGACGTCGTCACGCTGGAGAGGTTTAAAAGCGGGGCTTTTGTTTCCCCGCCAACTTCTGTCATTTTCCTGCTTGATACGTGGGGCAGAGGGATCCTCCTGACGGGCAATTTTGCTTAATAGAAATCTTGATCATCACAGTAAGTCCTTGCATCTACGTTCGTTTGCTTTTTGTAACAATTATGCATTCCAGTATAGATGATACTCAGAGATATCCTCTTACTATGCTCATACCTTTCAGGTTCTCTGTGAGAGTTTGCAGTAATACCTCCAGGTCTAGCTCATCCATCAGCTGTGTATGGACGTATACTGCCCCCTTCTTTGACTGCTACTCCACTGCAACATAAGAACCGTTTTTTCAATTTTTCAGCAATTTTGCAACCTATCATCTTTTGGATGTAGCCTTTTTGTTATCTTCGATTGATTCTACTAGAGGTACTTTTTGATTGATTTTTGATTTTTTATCTTCATACACATTGCTACTGACAAGTGCACTTCAATTAAATTTACCTTATCCATTCAGACTTACTGTTCTCAATTTTTCTCTTTTTAAAGAATTCTCATGTTTTAGGGATTTTATCCCTCTCTGCATGCCTTTATAGTGAGGTGGGAGCTGAGGAGAAAGCATTTGCCATTATACAAGTCTCTCCTTTTTAATTATATAATTCTTTCTACAGGTAAGCTTTTTCAAGCTAAATGATGATTACACACATGAAATGTGGTTGAGTGTTTTTGTATATCTCCATCTTAATATATACGTACACATATACAGATCTATTATATATATATATATTTTTTTTTTCAATTTTTGTACATTGCTCATATTTAAATATCATGATTGTATGATGTATAAGCAGACATATACATGTATTGTTTACATATATATATATATATTTTCTCTATTCTTCCATAGTTGACTCTAATATCACAAATATATCTCCTGAAGAAGCTTATGAAAGCGAAACATGTTGAGAAAGTGGTATTAACTTCTGTATCAAAGGGTTATCCCCTCTTTTTTTCTGTTTTGTATATTGCCGTATATTGTTTTTTATTAATGTCTGTTTCCTTTTAATGAGATTGTCTAATAAAATATTATTTTATGATACGTTCGGTATATCATTGATCTTAGCACCGTTAAAAGTCCCTGAGGCGTACACAATGGCCTCAATGCCCCTCTATTAAATTATAGGTATTGGAATTTCCTTTCAAATTTGGCTGTGAACGTAACAAGTACGAATTTATCCAAAGTTACAAATTATCTGAAATATCGAATGCTGAACAGCCAAATTTGTAAGGAAATTCCAATACCTATAATTTAATAGTTAGTTACTATTTCAAATGTTACTGATTTTCTTTTTTTCAGATTATCAAATTTTTGAATTTCTGAAAATTTGGAATCCGGAAATCCGAAAATCCGGATATCCGAAAATCCGGAAATTCTAAATTCGGAAATCCGAAAATTCGAAATTTGAAAATTCAGAAATCCGAAAATTCTAAATTCGAATATTCCAAATTCCAAAATTTCAGAAAAAAGCAAAAAAAAAAAAAAAATAATGAAACAAAAAACGATAAAAACACTTTTGTCAGTGCACATGTCTAATATTTAGAAGGAACAATAACCTCAGCTAGGTATCTAAATGTGTTTTATGTTTTTTCAGCCAATTAACATCATGGTATGTACCCTAGGAAGCCTGGTTTGATGGACTGTCTGGCCTCACAGGTGTGTTTTTCAATCTTATCTTATATGTTTTTGTAGTTGCTAAAATAAGAGACCTCTTTAAAAGGGGTTGTGAAGGTTCGTGTTTTTTGCATTAAGGTGAAAAAACACCTGTCAGTGACCGGCCCCCCAGCCCCCTGTTTTACTTACCTGAGCCCAGGAACTTGACCCGGCAGCGACGCGCTCTCTCTTCCCAGAGTTCTCAGCTCGATTGGATTGATTGATAGCAGCGCAGCCATTGTCTCCCGCTGCTGTCAAACAAATCCAATGACGTGAGCGCCAGGGGGCGGGGCCGAGTCCTGCATTCAGCCTCTATGGATGAATGCTGGACTCGGGAGCGAGCCTGCAAGGTAACCCCCTCAGGAAAGTGCTTCTCCGAGGCAGTTATCAGATGTGTGGAGGAGGAGTCATGAGAGCCGCCGGAGGACCCCAGAAGGAGGATGTTCGGGGCCACTCTATGCCAAACCAGCTGCACAATGGAGGCAAGTATGATATGGTTTTTTTTTCTAAATATTTTTTGCTTTACAATCACTTTAACTTACATGCTCACTGCAGTGGTTAGCAACAGAACAGACATAACCCTTCTTTTCATGGGTGATTATGCTGGAGTTTGTGGCCCCTACCCCCAGTCAAGTGCCCTCCGAGCACACATCTTGTTCTGGGAGCACCCAAGTCTTGCCCATGAGCCACTACTGTGCATGCCTGTCAACATACATAGTGAAAGCTTTGCTCCTGCCTTCCTCTCCCCCTCTATACACAGTGAAAGCTCTGCCCCTGCCTCCCTCTCCCCCTCTATACACAGTGAAAGCTCTGCCCTGCCCCCCCATCTCCCCCTCTATACACAGTAAAAGCTCTCCCCCTGTCTCCCTCTATACAGTGTTAGCCAAAAGCAGCCACTGCTGTCTCAGCAAATCAAGATGAAGAGTACACAATACAGCCAAGGCTCTTGTGCCCATTAGTGGATCATGATGGGGCTCAGGTAAATATTCGAGTGGCTGTGGGGGCTGCTGGCCAGAAAATGTTTTGTACTTTCATACATAGAAGCCAAATAGGTACAAATACCTCTGCCTTTGTAAAAAATGTCATAGGCCAAAAATTGATAACCTCACTCTTGATCTGCAAAAGACTGAAACTAAAACTCAAGCTAGCCTGCACTGAGAAGTGATTGTCATGATGAAATGTCACTTATCCTTTCCTCACATTTTAGGCTAGCTGGGCCATGGCCGGATGAGATTTTGGCCATTCCAAGGTTTGCAGAAACATCAGCTTTGTTTGAAATTTACCCCGTAGCGTCGGCAGTGCAGGTGTGGGGCCACTGTTGGACAGGTAAAATGGTTGTGTTCTCCACAATCAGGCTACCTCAGAAATTGTTAACAAGGGCAGAACCATGTCTTTATACATTGCGCCTTTTGTAAGTAGGCCTATTTGGCTGTCCCTCCAGTTCCATTTTCATATACACCGTATGTTCATCTGTGGTGTAGAGAATACAGCAGCGAATGCTCTGTCCCGTTTTAACTACCTGCTAATTTTCCGGTAGGTCACAGACGGCCGTGGCCACACCGTCCCCACATTTCTGGCTACTAACGATGGACCGATGCAGCAGCTTTGATCCACAAGTCATTGTCAGTTAACACCAGGAAGGCTTATGACACTACCTGGAATACTTTCCAGTCTCAGTATCCTAGGATCGATTGCTACAACATTCATTATATACTTGCTTTTGTTGCCTTTTGCCACTCACAGCTTAAACTGTCCCACAGCACTATCAAGACATATCTAGCAGAAATCCAACATTTCCTGTTCTTGCAGGACCCCAATAGGCTGTCCATTTTTACAGCACATCCCATTAAGGCTATTCTAAAAGGAGATTCAGAAGAATAGCCCTCCTACCACGGTCAGCAGACTCCCTGTCACAGGGCTCATATTCCGGAGCATGTCTGATATACTTACCAGGTCTTCTTTCGGGCTGCTACCTAGCTTGGTCCTCAAGGCGGCCATGTATCTGGCTTTTTATGGTTTCCTAAGGCCAGGTGAATTCACTTGTGCCGGGGCAAGATCCCATGTACTCTTGATTAACCTGTTAATCAGGTAGCCCGACCATTTCCGGTTGCATCTAGATGCTTGCAAGATGCAGCAGACAGGAGCAGGTACTGACGTTAGATTTTTTGAGACTGGTAATGCCTGGTGCCCGGCCACAGTCTTAGACCAACTCATGGTGATTATTGCGGATAAACCCAGGTATACACTATGACTATTCCCTAGTGCTCCCCTCTCCACAACACAGTTCACAAAAAACTCACAAAAACACACTGTCAAATCTAGGTTTGGATCCCAGAACATTTTTCAGGATAGGGGCGGCTTCCGCTGCTTCTCGCCAAGGGGTCCCTGTTCATGTGATTAAGAAGTTAGGTAGGTGGAATATGTTATGCCTCTCCACATATATTCTGGTCCTGGATCCACACATCGATATGTCACGAGCATTTGGTTGGTTAATGTTGCATACAGTTGTTTTCAATAAATGTTTTGCTAGCTCATCCTACTGTCTTTATTTTTGCCCCCTTTAGGCATAGTGACCACGGCACGCCCCAGGTCACTTCCCCCCACCTTACCTTTCCTACATGGTCTACAAGAGACTCCAAATACAAATGGCAAGGTTGCCCGCAGGTCAGCCTGGGATTTGTAGGAGGAATCGGGCTGCATAAAGCCTGCCCTCTAGTCCTCAGGTCCCGTTGATGTTCTCGTGTGTCCCACCCACCCTTTTCTTTTATCTATTACTTCTCATTTATTGCATACTTGGGCATGCCCCCCTGACCACGTGACTACGGCGCACTCCAGGTTACTTTCCCATCCCCCCCCTTACCTTTCCTATACGGGCTACAAGAGACTCAGAGTACAAATGTGAGTTTGTACCAAAAATTAAATAAATCTTAAGTTATGATCTCTGTCCTTGATTTTATTAAAAAACAAAACACATTTGAGGTTTAAGGAATCCTCCTGCAGATCAGTGAGTCGGTGGGATGTATAATGAACATAAGCTTGTTATTTTAAGCATGTGGCTTGCTCAGTTGTGAAGCAATGTTAAAATGGATTGAGATGGATCTTGCAGCATTAATGGATGTGTTCATTTTGCATGCTGACAGGTTGTCTATAAGCACCCCCCTAGTGTATTCAGTTAATGTACTTTTCTGTTTCCCTGTGCAATGGGTTAATATAGGTTTCTTATATCGGGTTTTCTCATGTTGGTGTATATTGATTCATTTTTGTCTTTTTTTCATAGGTTGGTTTAAAAGAAGAAATAATAAAATAAGAATTCTAGTATCATGAAATGTATAAACTATCGTAAGGATTTGGGTTTCAATTATGTCTGATTGCTCAACCCACAAGGGGTTATGATGATATCTGTGAAGAGGAAGAATTCAGCTGTTTCATCTCAGTATTAATTAGAGCGAGTCTACCACTTGTAGTGGGTGTGCACAGTTTTTTTTAAATTAAGCCTGTTTCCGTATGTACATATATGTCATTATCTGTTTCAAGATCAAGCTATGAGTAAGCACCTGTAACCACGGTGTGAAACGCATCAACAATCTTTTATTCTCTGCTGTATGGACTGACGCTAATAAATATATGTCATTGGAGTGCGGCCGTCCAGATCTCTTTTTTTCCTCTGCATATGGTTTGCATACAGAGCCGGCACCCATACCTGAAGAGGGAGGAGATATCTAGGCTCAGACACCTGGAGCGGGTTCTTTTCTTGTCTAAGGATGGAGAGATGGCGAAGGTATTGAATGTATTCTTCTCCTCGGTCTTCACGAGGGAATCGGGAAGCTTCAGTAACCAAAACTGCAGTGTTTGTCCTCATGACACATCACAGGAAACACCTCCATGGCTAACAGAGGACAGAATTAGAAATAGACTTAAAAAACATAACAGCGTACGTCTACTGACTGGAATGGTACCAGCTGATTGGAGAAAAGCCAATGTAGCACCAATATTTAAAAAAGGGCCAAGATACATCCCTGGGAATTACCAGTTAGCCTAACATCAATAGTATGCAAGCTCTTGGAGGGGATGATAAGGGACTATATACAAGATTTTAGTAATAAGAACGGTATCATTAGCAGTAATCAGCATGGATTCATGAAGAATCATTCTTGCCAAACCAATCTATTAACCTTCTATGAGGAGGTAAGCTGCCATCTAGATAAAGGAAGGCCCGTAGCCATGGTGATCTGGATTTTGCAAAAGCATTTAACACAGTTCCCCATAAATGTTTACTGTACAAAGTAAGGTCCGTTGGCATGGACCATAGGGTGAGTACATGGACTGAAGACTGACTACAAGGACGTGTTCAGAGGGTGGTGATAAATGGGGAGTACTCAGAATGGTCAGGGGTGGAATGTGGGGCCCCCCAGGGTTCTGTGCTGGGACCAATCCTATTTAATTTATTCATAAATGACCTGGAGGATGGGGTAAATAGTTCAATCTCTGTATTTGCGGACGCTACTAAGCTAAGCAGGGCAATAACTTCTCCCCAGGATGTGGAAACCTTGCAAGAAGATCTGAACAAATTAATGGGGTGGGAACCTACATGGCAAATGAGGTTTAATGTAGAAAAAAATGTAAGATAATGCATTTGAATGTGAATATGAATGCAATCTACTCACTGGGGGGAGAACCTCTGGGGGAATCTAGGATGGAGAAGGACCTGGGGGTCTTAGTGGATGATAGGCTCAGCAATGACATGCAATGCCAAGCTGCTGCAAGCAAAGCAAACATAATATTGACATGCATTAAAAAGCAGATTAATTCCAGAGATAAAATAATTTTCCCAATATACAAGACTCTGGTCCAGCTGCACCTGGAGTATGCCATCCAGTTCTGGGCGCCAGTCCTCAGGAAGGATGTACTGGAAATGGAGCGAGTACAAAGAAGGGCAAAAAAACTAATAAAGGGTCTGGAGGACCTGAGTTATGAGGAAAGGTTACGAGCACTGAACTTATTCTCTCTGGAGAAGAGACACTTGAGAAAGGATATGATTTCATAACTTTTCCACGGAAAGGAATTTAATAAGACACGCGGCCATTCACTAAAATTAGAGAAGAAGTGTTTTAACCTTAAACTGCGTAGATGGTTCTTTACTGTAAGAGTGGTAAGGATGTGGAATTCTCTTCCACAGGCAGTGGTCTCAGCAGGGGGCATCAATAATTGAAAAAAAACAAAAATAAACAAGAAACTATTAGATAAGCACCTGAACGACCACAACATACAGGAATATACAATGTAACACTGACATATAATCACGCACATAGGTTGGACTTGATGGATTTGTGCCTTTTTTTCAGCTTCACGAACTATGTAACTACTTTAAAAAAAAACTTTGTTTCAATTACAAAGAAGAATTTAAAAAATAAATAAAAATCTGAACATTCTAACTCTACTGATGTACCATTGGCTTCTCATACATCAAGAAGAATATTTTTATGAACAACATTTTGAGTGCATTGCCATGCTTATGGCAATGGATGATACAGATGTTGTAAAACCAACAGTAGGAACACAAGTATTTGATGCGGAGATGCCAAATTCTATGCCCAATACAGTTCACCAAATAAGAAGAAAATACAAGGCAAGGAGTCAAAAAACAATTGGAATAAAACTGAATACTATCCAACACAAAAGCATAAGCATACTCAATTTGATAAATCTTTTGGTTTGATTCATAAGTCGGTGCAGGCCAACATTAAACCAAAAAGCATTGGGATACAGTGTGATCTTATTAAACAACTTTGTCCAACAAAATGCAACAATCTCACGAGAAGAAAATGAGAAAAAAATATTTCACAACTCCTCGAGACTCAAAAAATATATATATAATCCATTAGTTATAGTAGATAATTCAACATGCCCAAATCTAAATGCAAGACCTGCTCTATGGAAATTGCCAACTGTATCCCTAATTCAGGGTTGCCCCGCAATCTCACCAACCGTATCACTATTAAAAACGTTCAGGGATGTTGAAAACCGTTTACATACATCCACCTCCGTTATGTGAAAAGAGGAAACAGAGAAACAGGCACCACTTAAGTAAAACTGTATAAATTTAATGAACAAAGTGCATGAAAAGACTCACATAGAAGTTTCTTTATAGAGGGATGGTGAAGTCCAGTGAAAGCGCCAATCTCCGTTCTGGCTGGCAGCCCCTAGAGTCTCTTCCTGTGAAGCCGTGTGAAGGGTTCTACAAATATTAGACATGGGACACAAGGTCCCTTCACCTTGGTTAGACATCCTAAAAAAGAACACAAAAAAACTAGAAGGGGATCTCATATATATAAAACTAGGAAAATTTAGACATGACATTAAGGATTATACCAACAATAAACTCTTTACTTGGATGCTAAAATCCACAATCCAACCGCCACCTGCATGCCACCCACCTTTTCCTGACCAGTCTCAATATACTAGAACCTGTACACGTTTGCCAATTCTATTTTACAGTTGGCAAACCTAAAGGGAAAAGGTGGATCCGAGAGTGCAAGACAAAATCATTCATTTGTACAGTAGTGGTGTTAGGACAGTAAATGAAATTCTTAGGCACACAAATACCTTTGTAAAAGAACCTTTTCCCATCATCTGAACTTCCAGAGAGCCGGAGAAGGTTTTATCCCACCCGAAAAGATATTTCCAATTTATTGAGTAGATCCAGACAAGAAGGGTGTAATTCAGTGTTAGATCAGGAACAATTATTGGATCAGCTTAATGTATGGAAGGTAGAGACACCAGTTTGCAGGTTGAGTACAATGCCAGATGATCTCAGCAATCCAAAAACTTTTTTTATTTGCTTACCAGACCACAATGCAGAAAAAAAAAATCTTAAAAATATAAGGAAAACAAATTACTTTTTTTGGATGCAACGTATAGAACCACAAGATATGCACTACCACTGTTTTTCCCATGTGTACGGACAAATATGTGTGCCATGTTGTTGCTGGTACTTTTGTCACTGAAAATGAAACGTCAGCAAACATACAGGAGGCACTGGAAATATTTAAATTGTGGAACAAGGCATGGAATCCAAATTGCTTCCTGGTAGATTTTTGTCTTGAGGAAATAAATACCATCTCCAGAACATTTCAAGGTAGTGGTTTATATTAAACTTTCCAATTTGTCAAATATTTGTTTTCCAATATATAACTATAAATCTTAGTTTTCTAGAATGTATGTCCTTCTGGTCCAACAAAGTAATCAAATTTATGGTGACTGACCTCTATTATATATACACACATACATTGCACGGAACACTATTATTTTATTATGAGATGGGTTACCAATGTTTTGGTTTTTTTTTTCGTTTCTAACCAGATGCAAAAATACTGCTTTGTGACTTCCACCATGAAAAAGCATGGACTGAATGGGTGAATAAACGAGATCATGGGGTATATGAGAGTCACAAAACTGTGCTGACCATGTTACGTAAAATTGTATTTGCATCATCTGATGAAGATTACAACAACATGGCATTGCAAACTTTAACTGATTCAAATATTTGGAAAAAAAAACACAAGCACGTTATAGAAATGGTTTTCCCACAAATGGATGCCTCAGATACAGGTAACAAATGCTTTTAATTAAATTTACATAAAATAGAAATATATATATATATATATTTGTATATCTATAATAATATTCAAGGTCATTGACTGTTTATATAAAAAAAAAAATGTAAAAAAAAAATATATATATATATATATATATATATATATATATATATATATATATATATATATATATATATATATATATATATATATATATATATATATTTTTTTTTTTTTTTATTTTTTTTTTTTAATGTTTTTACATTTATTTTCAAAAACCAGAAATAGGCACATCTCTATCGAACGTCAGAAATGCTAATTGCAATCCACACAAACAATGGACTTGAAAGACAAAATGAAATATTAAAACTAAATTATCTAGAGGGCTATAAGAACTGTATTCTCGTAGAAATGATTACTGTGCTACATTCAAAGTTTTTCCCAAACGCCTATAAAAAGTGTTTATTTTTACAGTAGGGAAATCATAAACTGTTATCTTTGATTTTTAGGCACAAACAATAAAAAAAAAAAGCATTTTTTTTTCTGTAATGCTAGGTTAAATATTTTATTTGATTTTTGGGGGACCAAGCCAGTGTTTTTTTGGAGAAATTTCTGGCTATAGACACAGATGTAGTATGGATGAAGATAATATGGATAACCCCTCTGGAACATACTAAAGCAAGTTTCAATATATTGTTTTTTTTTTTTTTTTTATATTTAAACTATGCAGTGTTGCGTTTTGTGACAGGCTTATTTTTTCAAACATTTGTTTTGGTATAAGCATTAATAATGAGTAAAAAAAAATGCTTTTTAATATGACCATATGTGCGTGTGTGTATATATCTATATCTATAGATAGTTAGTGATGTCCCGTATTGATACTTGTATCGGGACCGATACAGGGCATTTTAACAAGTACTTGTAATTGTGAAAATGATACATAGCGTCAATACTTGAACTACGTTTTTTTTTTTTTTTTGGTTCTTTACCTTCCGTGCCATACATGTTGGGGTCCTCTAGGCAGTCGCTGGCCACCTACAATCGGACCCCACCTGGAGCGACTCCAACCAGAACCGCAGTGACGCAACGCTGCTCTCCCGCCTACCACAGACTAAGACCGTGTGAGGAAAATCGTGAGGCACCTCAATCTAACAGCCATCAGTAATTGAGACGGGAGTACACACTCCCAATACACTGTATCAATAGATTGCTAATTATCCCGGCTAACATGAATAGTAAATGATACATAGTAACTAACATGTATTTGTACTATGGATTAATTAATCTATTCATGTTAGCAGGGGATACTTTTAAATCTATTGCTGCAGTGTACCCGATTTGAAGTACATATACAGGTGAAAGCCAGTAAATTCGAATATTTTGAAAAACTTGATTTATTTCAGTAATTGCATTCAAAAAGGTGTAACTTGTACATTATATTTATTCATTGCACACAGACTGATGCATTCAAATGTTTATTTCATTTAATTTTGATGATTTGAAGTGGCAACAAATGAAAATCCAAAATTCCGTGTGTCACAAAATTAGAATATTGTGTAAGGGTTAAATTTTGAAGACACCTGGTGCCACAAACTAATCAGCTGATTAACTCAAAACACCTGCAAAGGGCTTTAAATGGTCTCTCAGTCCAGTTCTGAAGCCTACACAAACATGGGGAAGACTTCAGATTTGACAGCTGTCCAAAAGGCGACCATCGACACATTGCACAAGGAGGGAAAGACACAAAAGGTTATTGCTGAAGAGGCTGGCTGTTCTCAGAGCTCTGTGTCCAAACACATTAATATAGAGGCAAAGGGAAGGAAAAACTGTGGTCAGAAAAAGTGTACAAGCGATAGGGATCACTGCGCCCTAGTCAAGATTGTGAAAAAAAAACCCTTCAAAAATGTGGGGGAGATTCACAAGGAGTGGACAGCTGCTGGAGTCAGTGCTTCAAGATCCACCACCAAGAGACGCTTGAAAGACATGGGTTTCAACTGCCGCATACCTCGTGTCAAGCCACTGTTGACCAAGAAACAGCGCGAAAAGCGTCTCACCTGGGCTAAGGAAAAAAAGAGCTGGACTGCTGCTGAGTGGTCCAAAGTCATGTTTTCTGACGAAAGCAAATTTTGCATTTCCTTTGGAAATCGAGGTCCCAGAGTCTGGAGGAAGACAGGAGAGGCACAGGATCCACGCCACCACATACCAACACGCAGTCCCGGATGTTACGGGCGCTTTTGCTGATAGAGCTGGCCGGCTTGTTTTTATATTGACGCCTTATTAATCCGGATGTATGTAAGTGCATTACTTTGTTTTAACAATTAAAGTTTTATACGTTTTACACTATGGAAGCCTTTCTTTCTTATATATGATTGGCCCATGGACTTGCTGTTGAGATTTATCCAAGGAAATCACGGGGAGGTTGTCTGAGGTTTTCACCTATTGTATTCAGAGACTGTAGCTGGGTCATAAGCTGAAAAGCGTGTTTGATCTCCTTGCCAGAGATCAAGGGAGCTGGTAAGAGGCAGCTGTTTCAGAGGTGGAGGACTTTCCTATCCCCTGCACTTGTTTCTGCGGTGGTTTTGAGTGTGTTGTCACCCTGACTCAAGAAGAGGATATACAACTTCCGTGAATTTTTGCATAGACTGTTAATTAACCCCTGTCCATTTACCTTTGATGGACTTTTTACAACATGCGTGCATACATTGATTTGTAATCTTTTCTCTACTTAGCGCGGTTTTTTGGAGTTTGTTAATAACAGGATCCACGTTGCCTGAAGTCTAGTGTAAAGTTTCCACCATCAGTGATGGTTTGGGGTGCCATGTCATCTGCTGGTGTCGGTCCACTCTGTTTCCTGAGATCCAGGGTCAACGCAGCCGTCTACCAGCAAGTTTTAGAGCACTTCATGCTTCCTGCTGCTGACCTGCTCTATGGAGATGGAGATTTCAGGTTCCAACAGGACTTGGCGCCTGCACACAGCGCAAAATCTACCCGTGCCTGGTTTACGGACCATGGTATTTCTGTTCTAAATTGGCCAGCCAACTCCCCTGACCTTAGCCCCATAGAAAATCTGTGGGGTATTGTGAAAAGGAAGATGCAGAATGCCAGACCCAACAACGCAGAAGAGTTGAAGGCCACTATCAGAGCAACCTGGGCTCTCATAACACCTGAGCAGTGCCAGAAACTCATCGACTCCATGCCACGCCGCATTAATGCAGTAATTGAGGCAAAAGGAGCTCCAACCAAGTATTGAGTATTGTACATGCTCATATTTTTCATTTTCATACTTTTCAGTTGGCCAACATTTCTAAAAAATCCCTTTTTTGTATTAGCCTTAAGTAATATTCTAATTTTGTGACACACGGAATTTTGGATTTTCATTTGTTGCCACTTCAAATCATCAAAATTAAATGAAATAAACATTTGAATGCATCAGTCTGTGTGCAATGAATAAATATAATGTACAAGTTACACCTTTTGAATGCAATTACTGAAATAAATCAAGTTTTTCAAAATATTCTAATTTACTGGCTTTCACCTGTATACAGTACACATTCCCAATACACTGCAGTCAATAGATTTACAATTATCCTCTGCTAATATGAATAGCTTAAATGTTGATGTTATTGGGTCTGCAACAACTAACCGGTAAAGTCAAATATAATCCACAAATGAAAAATTTGCCACCGTTTTCAATCATCGATTATTCAGCTTTTGATTAGTCGGTCCTGTTCACGCCTTCACACGAGCCGCACCTCCTCCCCGCCTCACGCTCGCCACTTCCAGAGCCGCACACCGGCCTCCACACACCACTGCAAGACCCGTCCACCTGCCTCCACTCGCCGCTGCCAGAGCCGCCCTACACACGCATAATATTAAATAAATTGTGCAAAAATAAGTAGTCTTTTTTTATTTTTTTATTTTAACAAAAAATATCGGTAATTGGCATTGGAAAGTACTTGACTAAGTACTTCTACTTGGTCTTGAAAAAGTGATATTGGGACATGCCTAAATACATTATGTTAGGGTCCTTCAGGAAAGCAACTCTAAAAAGGGACTGTAACCCACGTCTCCAGGTAGGACTCGTCAAGGTTTACAGGTATTTTGTTCATGCTGCCAGGTTCAGACAAGTTCTTTTTAACAAAGAGTCACACCAAACTGTGTATATGGCGGAGCCATATCTCTTTTCTCCTCTCCTCCACCTCTACCCTCTTTTCTCCTCTCCTCCCTCCTCCACCTCTACCTATCTCTTTTCACCCCCCTCCTCCCTCCCTCCTACACCTCTACCCTATCTCTTCCCCCCATTCCTCCCTCCCTCCTACACCTCTACCCTATCTCTACTATACCCCCTTTCCCATCTCCCACGTCTCTTTCCCCCTCCCCCTCTCCAGGACACAATGGCCTCCAATGCCCATGATGTGATACGTGTTTTGGACAGAATGGTCTCCTTCCATTCACACAGACTACATCAGGTGGACATACGGGAGCACTTCATCATTGTGAAGGAACTTGGAGGAGGAAGCTTTGGAAAAGTATTCCTGGTAAACCACAGGAAAACAGGTCAGTGAACTAATATAATCACAATTTCAACACCTTCTACAAATATTTATTTAAGAAAGCTTAATATATGAATTCATGTTGGTAAAATTATTTAGGGAACTAAGCATTGGTCTGACTCCTGGGATCAGTTATGCAAATATCAAAATGTCTTGATGGGTACATATCTGTCTGGAGGAATGTGAATAGCTGGACAGGCTGTATTTGTATGCAGACTGTCCAAGATCACATGTGGTGCTGATTCTAATGATTTAGCCCGGGTTCACACTGCCCACAACTTCCAAGTCGGACACCAGACTTTAGCACAACTTGCATTGCGACTTCTTTAACAGAAGTCAATGCAAGTCATACCAAAGTCAGAGCAAAAGTAGTGCAGGATCCTTTTTCTAAGACGGAGAAACTCAAGTTGCATCAATTACAACAGTTCCATTGCACATAATGGGGTCCAATGTGACAAGTTATCCAAAGTCGGAGCGATTGTCGCATCAGTGTGAACCGGGCCTAAAGCAAAACAGAAATCCAATGAATGAAAGGAATGAGTTTGCAGCAGTCAGGCTGGGGAAGATATGATGCTAATGATGCTAAACGTCTTCCAGCCAGGAAATGAGGTTGGCTCTGTCTGGCTTGCTGAAGCTTCTAATGCACATTGTGAGAATTGCAGTGTGCATGAAAATGTAGTAAGAAATTTCAGTACAGCAGAGGTTCCTGTACAACTGTCTGCTGATTGCAGGTAAAGATGAAGTTTAGCTTTAAATGCAGCAGAATACATTCTCAACCTGGAAGCAGCAAATCTTATTACAATATTTGAGATTTTCAAATGAACATAAAAAATTGCCAGCTAAAAATCTCTTTATTCTTAATCTAACTTGATTTTTTTTTTTTTTCACAGGTCAAAGAATGGTTTTTAAAGTCATGGATAAAAAGTAGAACCAGCCGGGAGTCTTTCCTACGGGAGTTCAGCATTTCACTCCTACTTTCTTCTCATCCCAACATCATCGGATGCTGCGAGATCATCTTCACCACCTTCAACTGCTTCGTCTTTACCCAGGAACTGGCACCTCTTGGTGATTTGTTCTCTCTGATTGTGCTATATGTAAGTATGTTAAGATATAAAACTATACAAAACTTGGAAAAACATATTTGGCCATAAAGTATGAGGAGTTAACAGTTAAACCTCATTCCAGTCCTTTTGGAGAAATTTCCCTTCAATTTCTGAGCCAAAGAATGCAACAGGAAGTGAGAGGAAGCTCTCTTGGTTGACATTAGTACAGGTGTCCATGTTGGAGGATTTACACTTACCTTTTGTTCTGACAACTTCATCACTTTGTCCGAATGATGGTGATCCCCAGGACAGTTGATGAAAGTGGATATCAGGCAGGTATATAAATACTGTACATATGACAATATAATACATCTCTAGTCTAAAACTTAAGAAAAAGTATGGTTATACATATACCTTAACTGTTTCTGGATACATATTCTGAATTTCTTCTTATATTCTCTCTATTGTATTTAACATCTAAAGTATTTTTTGTTAACAGATGTCTTAGTTATTTTATTTTATTTTCTCTTTTAGGTGGGAATTCCAGAAGATGTGGTAAAGAGATGTGCTGTTCAGATCTTCAATGCTCTGGAATTCATAGTGGAGAAAGGACTAGTACACCTCGATGTGAAGCCAGACAATGTTTTAGTGTTTGATCAGAGGTGCCATTCCATTAAGCTCACAGACTTTGGCCTGGCTAAGGTCACAGGGACAGTGATTAGATCCAAGTGTGGCAGCAAACCCTACAGAGCTCCAGAGATGTATGAAATTGCCCCTCCAGATGGACTGGCTGTAGATGGCAGCCTTGATGTGTGGGCGTTTGGTGCCACCATCTAAGTTCTGCTCACGGGGAAGTTTCCATGGCAGGACACCCTCCCTGATGATGAAGAATGTAAAAGTTTTGTTGTCTGGCAGAAGAATTTTGAGGTGGATAATCCTCCTGAAGCATGGAGAGAAGTTCCCATTGGGATACGAAGGATGTTTATTGATCTGTTGGCCATTGACTCTTCTAAAAGAAGTCAGAGTGCGGAAGTCCTAAAATACATGGGTGAAATCTGGAAAGAAGAAACCCCAGAAAAGGATGAGAATCCCATCGAAAGCAGTTCTTTCAAACATTCTTTTTTTTAACCAAAACTTTATTTGTTGGTACAGCAAATAATCATACAGGTATATAGCAAACATTGACAGGGCCAAATACAGTAACAATCTGTCAAAAACATACTATACATATCTTCAAATGTGACCATATATGTTGCAATGCACCATTACATAACTGTTAAAAGGAAACTTTTAGCCCTTGGTTGAACAACCTGAAAATCTGGACAAAGTCTCTTTCTTTCTTTTTGCTAAACCAAGTATTTAACATAAAAAAACTGAAACATTTAACTGTTCTCTCCTCCCTTCTCCCCCAACACCTTCTCTCCATTTACTTTTCGCAATTTTAGAGTTGCAATAGTCTATCCATTACTAGCTGGGGGGGGGGGGGGGGGGGGCGAGAGCTGGATCAGCCAGCCATGGCTGCCAGTTTCAAATTTGGTCACGGCATTCCTATGACGATAGGCTAGTTCCCTAATCAGGAGTGAGTTTATATACAATCCATCGTTTCCCTGTAGGTACAGTAGGTGCCACCCAATGACTAGCTATAAGCTTTCTAGCTAGGTATAGTAGTCTAGTAATCATAATGTACATTTACCTCTGATAAATCTCCTCATCAAATCGCTCCCAATAGAAATAACAG
Organism: Lithobates septentrionalis; assembly: GCA_037952835.1. Classification (NCBI taxonomy): domain Eukaryota; kingdom Metazoa; phylum Chordata; class Amphibia; order Anura; family Ranidae; genus Lithobates; species Lithobates septentrionalis. The sequence goes on from JBBDGP010003876.1 coordinate 652,624, forward strand.
AGGGGTGGAGGGCACCGGTACCTGCACCAGCCGGGAGATATTCTGTGTGACCTCAGCCCAATACCTGTTGAGCTTTGGACATCGCCCCAGCATATGAATGAAATCACCTTGCTGTGTTTTACATTTTGGAAATAGGGGTGAATCCCTCAGGCCCCATGTATATAGTGTCATTGGCGTCCGGTTCTATGCAGAATAAACAGTTGCAATAGCCTACCTATGGGAGGCCGAAATAGAAACCATAGGGATTGATTCCAATGCCATGTCTCATTGATCACCATCAATATCACCAATGTCCTTGACCCATTTAGCTCTACATTTCAACGAAGCACGGTCCTGGGTGGAAGACAACAGTATTGAGTACATTTTTGAAATCTGCCCCTTCCTGGCTTTTGCTTGAAGTAGCGCCATTAGGTGCGGGGGTGAAGTCGCAGTCAAGGGAGGTTATCTGTCCCTGAGCCTGCAAAGCATGTCAGAGTTGGAGATATTGATAAAAACATCTAGTGGGGAGTGTAAATTCTGAGCAAAGTTGTGCAAAAGATTTTAATACATTCCCTGCATATATCTGTGGAAAAAAAACATATCCCCTTGCGTTTCCATAGGGCGGATCACTTCAGTTTATTAAGTTCTGGGTATCTTGGATTGTTCCACAGAGGGGTGAATCCCAGGGGGCCCTCTAACCTCAGTGCCTCTCGGGCCGCCTCCCACACTTTTCTAAGGAGACCCGCCGTTGGAGTGGTCGGTGGCAGGCTGGGAAGATCCATTTCCAAATGAGAGCCGGGTTTCAAATCGTACAATAGGATCATCTAAGGCATCATCTCTTCCCCATCCCATGATCTGCTGCATTTGGGAGGCCAGAAAATATAGTTTGGCATGTGGTACCGCCAGGCCCCCTCTATCCTTACTATATTGTAGGGTAAACTGATTCTAGCACCTATCCGCTTCCAGATGAGATCCCGCATTTGGGTATCCACTCTTTTAAACCATTTGTTAGAGATACACATAGGGGAATTCTGAGAGATATACAGCAATTGTGGGGCCCAGATCATTTTTATTAAGTTCACTCTCCCTACCACCGACAGGGGGAGCTTGCACCAGCTAAGGGATTTTTCCCTCTGTTAATCTAACAAGGGTCCCAAATGTATTTCTAGGTAGCTAGAAGTGTCTGCAGTGTCTGCCAGAAATATAAAGGTCACCAAGCTGCTTCTGGCAGCAGATACACCACATGTTGAAGTGTCCTTCAGGAAAGGAACGTAACAAAGATAAAATTAGTCTTTTGACCCAGTTCTTAAGAGACCCCCCTACACACACAACTGAACTGGAAGCTATTGGATATATCCTGCTATTTATGTAATATATGTCTTGTTTTTGGTACTTGCTTAAGGTCCTTTCACTGTACTAAATACATTTCTGTTGTGTTCAATCCCTATTTAGTGTCCAACATGTATTCTCAAATCTTATACATGTAGATATGGAAGTCTATTAGGCATTTTGTTTTTTATAGTTTTATAACTGCAGGTAACAGTATTCATATTTGACACATTTCTAAAGTTTCTTTTCAAATGCTTATTAATGTAACAAGTTTTAATGTTTTGCTCTCCAGGACACTATGGCCTCTGTTGACCATAATGTGGAAGGTCTTCTGGATAAAATGGTCTCCTTCTATGCACAAGGACTACAGCAGATAGACTTTGAAGAGTACTTCCTCATTGAGGAGGAGCTTGGAAAAGGCGGATATGGAAATGTATTCTTGGTGAAGGACAAGGAAACAGGGGAGTGAATTAATCTAGCCACTATTTCAGTATCCTCTATGAATATGTATATAGATATAAATTCAATATGCAAGATAAAGGCTTTTTCCAAGAGGTCACTAATTATAGACTTAGTCTAAAATAAAAGAAGCATTATAGTAGAATCACTGTGCAACACTCGTAATAAAGAATAGCAGGTAAATGCATTGAGCAAATATGGCCCAATACATACATTTATTACATCTTTATAAATATAAAATGTTGTTTCAAATATTCATGTTGGAAAAATGATTTAGAGACCTAAGCATTGGGCTGTTTCTTAGGAGTTATGAAATATTGATCACATGTAATGTTGAGTCCAATGAATAAAAGGAAGGGGCTAGGAACAGTCAGGCTGGGGATGATACCATGCTAATGATGCTGGATGTCCTCTAGTCAGGAAATGACATGGGCTCTATCTGGAGAGGTTCCTGTACAGATGAGTGCTGGTAAGGCTGAAGTTTAGCTTTAAATGTGCATGATACATTCACAATCTGGGAGGAGCGTATCTTATAAAAATGTTGGCTATTGTCAAGTTAAAAACATACAGAAATTACCAATTGAACATTTCTAGTTCTTGATCAAAGTTATTTCATTTTTTTCACAGGTCAAAGAATGGCAATAAAAGTCATGGATAAGGACAGAACCAGTCAGTGGTCTTTTCTCCATGAATTCAGTATTTCATACTTACTGTCTCCTCACCAAAATATCATCGGATGTTTTGGCTTCTTCTCCACCATTGACTACTTTGTCTTTCCCCAGGAACTGGCACCTGTTGGAGATCGGTTCGCCATGATTTTTACAAATGTAAGTACATTAAGTTTTAGGTATGGCCATTTCTTTTTTTTTATTTATTTGTATTTTTTAAAGGATTAAATAGAGTTAAAACAAATATTTACCATCATTTTCTTAAAATGTCTAGGTAAGCAATGTCATTAAGACAAAGCAAATTTCCCTGGGGGGGGGGGGGGGGGGGGGGAGAGACACCTTTAACAAAAAAATCTATCCCCAGCCTAAAATAAATAAACACAATACTTTATGGCCATACATATATGCTTCAACTGAATCATTAGTTATCCTTATATTCTCCCCTATTGTATTTAACATCTATTATGTTTTTGAACTTGTTCTAGGTGGGAATTCCAGAAGACGCAGTAAAGGTGTGTGCTGTGCAGATCTCCAGTGCTCTGGAATTCATATCGGAGAAAGGACTTGTGCACATGGACCTCAAGAGAGAAAATGCTCTGGTGTTTGACCAGGACTGCTATTGTATTAAGATCACGGACTTTGGCCTCACTAAGGTCACAGGGACAGTGATTAGAGTAAGGTGTGGAAGCAAATCCTACATGGTCCCAGAGTTTAACCTGACCATTTCAGATGGACTGGTTGGAGATGGCAGCCTTGACGTGTGGGTGTTTGGTGTCATCATCTACTGCGTCTAGGCTCATGCACGTGAACACGCCTGGGAGCGTGCGTGTGTGCGCGGTTACCGGCGCCAGGTGGGCTATTTAAACACAGCTCTCCCCTCAGACCTTGCTGCCTGATCTACAGCGTTTCTGAGCCTCATCTGTTGACCTGATCTGATCTCGTGTTTACCTGGCTTGACCTGTGACCTTCCCTGCCTGCCTCTGACCTCCGGCTTGTCTACGACTCTGCACCTGCCTCATCCTATGGTCCATCCATGCCCGCCTGTTACCGACCCGGCCTGCTCTGTGACTCCGTTCCTGTCTTCTGCACTTGTTCCTGTACTGATCGTCTGGTGTGACCCGGCCTACCCGACCTTCCTGTGCACTTTCAGTGCAACTCACCTGTTCCTGTGTGATCCCTGGTTCCTGCTGGCTCCTGTCTTCTGCTGCCAAGATCTGCTGATCCAGTTACAGCTCCTTGAAGACTTTCTGATCCATCCACCGGCTGTTGATCCTGCCAGGCACTCGTGCTACCTTAGATTCCCGTGCCTCCTGTTCCCACTGTCAGGAGCCGCGAGTCAGGGACGCAAGAGAGGTCTCCTTCTGCATTCCGGGCTCATCACTAGGTACATTACGGTTGTGCTGTATGTGGATGTTCGTCATCGCGTTGTTCGTCAAATATCTGCTGTGTATCAAGGCCACTCAAACCTTAGGCAGTAGGGTGGTGATGTATTGCCTACGATCATTTGGGTTGTGCTCAATCCACTTGATGACGGCTTCAAAGACTGCTTTTTGACCTGGACTGCCATTCCATCAATCTCACAGACTTTGGCCTTGCTAAGGTCCAAATGACAGTGATTAGAGTGTGGCACCATGTTCTACATGGCTCCAGAAAGGCGCAAAGTTGACATTTCAGATGGCCTGGTTGTGGAAGGCAGCCTTGATGTGTGGGTGTTTGGAGTAGTCATCTATTGCCTACTTACAGGGAAGCTTCCATGGGAGGATGCCATTCTGGACTATGAAAAATGTAAACATTTTGTTGACTGGCAAAACAACTTCCAGATGGATAATCCTCCTGAAGCATTGACCAAAGTGCCCTCTGGCATGCAAAGGATGTTCAGTGATTTTTTTTTTGGACAATTTACTTTAAAGAAGTCAAAGTATGCAAGTGCTGAAATACATGAGGGAAAGCTGGAAAGTAGAATGCCCAGACAAAACAAGAGGGTAAGGATCCTATAAAAAGTTATTCTGGTGTGCAATCTGATCAACCCTTATGTGAGACTTCCCACCTGAACTCCTCGCAGAGCAGTGATTCCGTCATGTCAGCTTGCAGCTCCGTGCCTGGCCGTTTGACCATAGATGTCTCTATATCCCAGTCTGAGACGACTACAGGGCCACAGAAGGACAACATGGTAGAGGGTATAATCATGTTTGATGATGAGTTTTCTTTACATGCTGATGCAGAAGTAGATATTGGATTAATGAGATGTGGTAGGTGATGGAGCACCTGAAAGAACATCACATATGGTCAACCTTCTCAGGTATGCAGCTTTTTGGTGAAAATAAAGGCGTCATAACATTCTATATGTATTTTGTAGTAGTGTGTTGTCATTACTCTTACACTACCATATCCACCACTGATTTTATTTTTACTAAAGGCATGGCATCTCAATTCACAGCACAGCTCCCAACTTTCTGCATTTAAAGGGATTACCCCTTTTTTGGAACCAAATCCTTCTGTCCGGCTCAGTTCTCTCTTCAGATGTTAAATTTCTCTATCAAAAATGTACTAATTAATTAACTTTCATCCAATCTCTAAGTTGTTGCAAGCATGGCAGGAGTGTGTTCTTTACCAACATATTTTGTGTCCTTCCCTTTCATTTCAGAAAGTTGGGAGGTATGCCAATAATGGAACTCTTGTTAGCAACTCTCAGATTGGTGGGGTTAAGCCTTGTAATTACAAGTATTAAAGTGAAATCGGAATTAAAGAGGCAGATATAAAATGGCCTTCTAGTGAACAATGGTAATAAGAGGACTATACCTCTTAAAATATTTAATAGCAAAATGGGAATTGACAGATCCATTTTATTAGGAAGTTGCCCAGTCTAATTAATACATGTTTAGTGCAGCAACTCATAGGAACTGTTTTTTTTTTTTTTTTTTTTTTTTTTTTTACCAATCTATAGTAGTGAATCAATTGAAGGAGGATTACTTTTCAGTTGGTGTAGATCTCTATCCCTTTTATTGCTTTATTGACTAAGAATTGTTGATTCTATGGCTATTTTCCAAATTACACAAACTATCTAGCAAGTGTCTGTAACCTAATATAATTTATTAGCATTTCATATATTACCATTACAGAATAACTGAATACCCTGCAGAGAATAAATTAACATCCTGCAGTAAAGAGAGAAGTATTCCTTTCAGAACCGACCAAGTGTTTATCTGTAACATTGTTTAAACATATTAGCACACAAAACATGAACAAATAAAGTCTCTTGTATTCACAAGTTAACATAGAATATCTGAGGTATAGTTACCAACAAAGGATGTATGTAGACACTCTCCAGACCAGAATTCCTCTAAAAGTCTACCAGATGATCTCGTACCTTTTGTGTAGCACAGGCTCCCAGGGAGAATACTCCACCCCTATGTGACTAACAAGGAGCCGCACTCAAAGGGCAAACAACGAAACCAACAAAATATTTTTAAGAATTATGTGTATAAGCATTGTTGTCAATTTTTCAATAAAAATCATTTTTTAATACTACTCTTCTAATGACTGTAACTTTGCTTCGGAAAAACCCCACTGGGGGGAGATTTTCCCATTCTGTATTTACCATCTATTATGTCTTTGCATTTTTTTTCTAGGTGGGAAATCCAGAAGACGCAGTAAAGAGGTGTGCTGTGCAGACCTCTGTGCTCTGGAATTCATATTGGAGAAAGGACTTGTGCACATGGATCTCAAGCCAGAAAATGTTCTCGTGTTTGACCAAGACTAATGCTGGCCATACACTATACAGAAAATCGGCCGAACCCATTTTCGAAAAACGAACGTTCGACCGTGACCGCAAACGATCGTGCCATCATATAATGACCGATAATCTGTTCAGTGGACATGAATAAATAATTTTGTGTTCGTTTTTTTACATATACCTAGTGCAGAAAGTTCGGACGGGAAACACATTAATCTTGCAATTTATCGTACGTTCGGCAGAAATTTTCCAAACATGCCGTTCGTTTTTTTTCCACAAAAACGTCACAAACGATTATCGATTTGTACCCACTAACTTGCCGAAAAACGAACGAAGTGTCCATTCGAACGATTTTTCGGCCGATTTTTCGTATAGTGTATGGCCAGCATAACATTGTGTTAAGATCACGGACTTTGGCCTCACTAAAGTCACAGGGACTTATTAGAGGAAGGTGTGGAAGCAAATCCTACATGGCCCCAGAGATGTGCAACGTGACTATTTCAGATGGACTGGCTGTAGATGGCAGATTTCACATGTGGGTATTTGGTGTTGTCATCTACTGCCTACTCACAGGAGAGTTTCCCTGGCGGGTGGCCATGCTTGATGATGAAGGATACAAACAATATGTTGACTGGCAAAATTATTTCCAGGTTAATCCTCCGGCTGTGTCTATAATGTATAGAATTATTGATATGTTTATGTTCTGTCTGAGCACAGATACTGAGTCAGTTACAAAGCAAGCCCTGAAGAAGTGGTTACATATTGCATAGAAGTAGCCAACTTCTTTTGCGGTATATTTATTTCTTTTTGACATGTTGTATACACACCATTTATTTTTATTTTTTTTTACATATAGGGAGGTGTGTGTTCCAATATATTTTCCTTTCCCCCAAATGTTTACTGTTATCATGACAGTATCTGCCAGAAATATCATTTTGGCAGCAGATACACCTTTCCATCAATGCTGGTCAAAGGTTATTACATTCCCTTCCTAAAGAACTCCTGAGCACGAAATTAGTCTTTTGACTCAAAGTTACAAAGAGGGTCCCCACACACAACTGAACTGGTAACTACTAGATATAGCAATAAATAAATAAGTGGCAGGATATATGTCTTGGCTTTTATATTCATTTTTGTAATTGACCAAGTTATACCATTTCTTAATTTTCTTGTTTAACCACTTGCCGACCGGGCCAAAGCCGAAAGACGGCAGCAGCGCGGTCGGCTAGTTCTGAGTGGACGTCCATGGACGTCATCCCAGAATCCTGCTCTCGCGCGCACCCGAGAACTTCCGTGATCGCCGGGTCCAGAGGACCCGGGCGCATCACGGTAAACGGCCATCAAATGACGGAGCAATCACATTCCAACAAACCGGCGTCATGTCATGACGCCGGTTCCTCCCTCCCCTCTCTGTACCGATCGGTACAGTGCAGGGGGAGGGATCGGATGGCAGCACCGCTGTGGGCTGCATGTGTAGTGCACACAACGGTGCTCAGTGACAATTGCAGTCACATCCATCCATCCCTCCATGCTCAGCCATCCCTGCAATATACCCCGCACTACTCTGCAATACGCCCTGCAATATACCCCGCACTACTCTGCAATACGCCCTGCACTACTCTGCAATACGCCCTGCACTACTCTGCAATACGCCCTGCACTACTCTGCAATACGCCCTGAGCAAAAGGCTTTTGCTCCCTCAGAACACACACAGTGCGTTCCAGCGGCCGGACCTGCTGACAATTCATCAGCGCAGCCTGTCTTATGAAGCAGAACAATACCTAAGATGTGACTGGACTATATCCCTGGGACACCTGGCACTACCTGCATTTTATACACATGCCTGTTTACATGTACCCTTGTGAGTACCTGCTTCTAAAATACATTAAATTGGTTTTTAAATATTGCACTTAGAGTGGCGCCCTTGTCGTTCTTCTTCCGCAATACACCCGGCAATACTCGGCAATACTCTGCAATACACCCGGCAATACTCTGCAATACACCCGGCAATACTCTGCAATACACCCGGCAATACTCTGCAATACACCCGGCAATACTCTGCAATACACCCGGCAATACTCTGCAATACACCCGGCAATACTCTGCAATACACCCGGCAATACTCTGCAATACACCCGGCAATACTCTGCAATACACCCGGCAATACTCTGCAATACACCCGGCAATACTCTGCAATACACCCGGCAATACTCTGCAATACACCCGGCAATACTCTGCAATACACCCGGCAATACTCTGCAATACACCCGGCAATACTCTGCAATACACCCGGCAATACTCTGCAATACACCCGGCAATACTCTGCAATACACCCGGCAATACTCTGCAATACACCCGGCAATACTCTGCAATACAATACACCCGGCAATTTTTAACAAGTTCCCGCCCGCCGTCATATGACGTCCTTGACTTTGAGCAGGGATATCTGAATGATGCCTGCAGCTACAGGTATTATTCAGATATCAGCTTTTTCAGCCGGCGATTTCCTACACCATAAGAATGATCATAGCGGCTGTTCCACTGCTTGATCCTTCTTATGGGAGGCGAGAGGGGACGCGCCCCCCCCTTCCCGCCACCCTCCGGTGCTTCTACCGACTCACCGCTACGATCGAAGCCAGGATAGTTTTTTTTTTTTTTTTTGTTTGTTTTTTATTTCAGGCTTCCCAGCCTAGAGGTGAGATGTGGGGTCTTATTGACCCCATATCTCACTGTAAAGAGGACCTGTCATGCCATATTCCTATTACAAGGATGTGTACATTCCTTGTAATAGAAATAAAAGTGATCAAAAATTTTTTTGGGGGGGAAAAAAGTGTCAAACTAAAATAAAGTAAAATAATAAACAATAAAAAAAATATAAAAATTTTAAAGCGCCCCTGTCCGTGTGCTCGCATGCAGAAGCGAACACATACGTAAGTCCCGCCCACATATGAAAACGCTGTTCAAACCACACATGTGAGGTATCACTGCGAACATTAGAGCGAGAGCAATAATTTTGGCCTTAGACCTCCTCTGTAACTCACAACATGTAACCAGTAATAATTTTTAAAGCGTCACCTATGGAGATTTTTAAGTAGCGAAGTTTGGCACCATTCCACGAGGGTGTGCCATTTTGAAGGGTGACATGTTAGGTACCTATTTACTCGGCGTAACTTCATCTTTCACATTATGAAAAAACATTGGGCTAACTTTACGGTTTTGTTTTTTTTTAAAGCACAAAACTTTTCCCAAAAAAACGCGTTCGAAAAATTGCTGCGCAAATACCGTGCGAGATAAAAAGTTGCAACAACCGCCATTGTATTCTCTAGGGTCTTTGCTTAAAAAAAAAAAAAAAAAAAAAATTTATATATTATATATATATATATATATATATATATATATATATATATATATATATATATATATATATATATATATATATATATATATATATATATATATATATATATATATATAATGTTTTGGGGTTCTATGTAATTTTCTAGCTAATAAATGATGATTTTTACATGTAGGAGAGAAATGTCAGAATTGGCCTGGGTGCTCCATAACGCCTGGAGGTGCTCCGTGCATGTTGGGCCTCTGTATGTGGCCACGCTGTGTAAAAGTCTCATACATGTGGTATCACCATACTCGGGAGTAATAGCAGAATGTGTTTTGGGGTGCAATTTGTTGTATGCATATGTGGTGGTGTGTGAGAAATAACCTAATATGTCAATTTTATGAAAAAAAAAAAAAATCTTGATTTTGCAAAGAATTGTGGGAAAAGATGACAATTTAAAAAAAAACTCACCATGCATCTTTTCAAATACTTTGGAATGTCTTCTTTCCAAAAGGGGGTCATTTGGGGGGTATTTGTACTTTTCTGGCATGTTAGGGTCTAAAGAAATTAGATAGGCCGTCAGTACTTCAGGTGTGATCAATTTTCAGATATTGGCACCATAGCTTTTGGACTCTCTAACATTCACAAAGACCAAATAATATACAAGTTGTACTTATTTTTACCAAAGATATGTAGCAGTATAAATTTTGGCCAAAATTTTACTAAGAAAAATTACTAAGTTGCTAAATTTTATAACAGAAACAAAGAAAAATTCATTTTTTTTTTACCAAATTTTGAGTCTTTTTTCTTTTATGGCGCAAAAAATAAAAAACCCAGTGGTGATTAAATACCACCAAAAGAAAGCTCTATTTGTGTAAAAAAGGACAAAATTTCATATGGGTACAGTGTTGTATGACTGAGTAATTGTCATTCAAAATGTGAGAGCACTGAAAGCTGAAAATTGGTCTGGTTAGGAAGGGGGTTTAAGTGCCCAGTGGTCAAGTGGTTAAAAATAGATTGCTGGGTTTCCATTTAGGGTCCTTTGTAATTAATTAATGAATGTATTAATTAATGTAATTAATTTCTGTTGTGTTCAAGTTCTATATTTAGTGGCCAAACCTTATTCCTGAGACATATACATATAGATGTGGGGGTCTATTGAGCTTATAAATGTGATGTTATCCCTCGCGCTGTTGTGAATACAAGGAGTGTGATGACAACCAAACATCAATATTATGAATAGTGCCAACGTGAGTAAATAGTGATGATGTCTCTGTGGACTGCAGCAAAATCAAAAAGTGTTCACATTACACTCAAACAGAACTATAACAATAAAAAGATTTTGTGCTTCACATCTACCACATGTTAAATAAATGAACTAACATATACGTGAGCATATATGTGAAGCTATGATAGCTGTGGAAAAATAATATGAATATAAAAATGTGAATATAAAAATGTGAATATAAAAATGTGGATATAAAAAACAATCTCAACAAAATAGTCCAAGTGTACTGAGTAGTCCCAAATTTTATCAATGCTTTTTTTTATATTAAACTTGATTGATTTATATTTTTAACAAATGAGAGCACCGTTAAAGATCGTATACACTAGCGTGCCTTATCTAGCTTTATCCTTCAAAATATGGCCGCCGTCTCGCATAAATTGCCACCTGCAAGATGGCCGCGATAACATAAACACATTGACCACAATAAAAATGGCCGCTATGACATTTCCGATAATACAATATAAATGACATCCCTCTCGGGCCAATCCGGTTCCCTAGACGTAGTCACGAGCGGTGACGTAACGCGCAGGGCGTGGCAGAGAGCAGACGTAACCGGAAGTCAGTAAGGAGGCGCCTCAGACGCCGCTCCTGAGTCTTTATGCTGTTTTTAAGAATTTTAAATGTAAGAGACCATTTGTAATACTTAATAAATCAATTTTCATTTAAAAATACTACACCATTGGAGGCCTTTCTCTCTCCCTTCCCCGTTTTATTCCACTGGACCGGTGGAACCCAAGTGGGCAACCTCCCCTTTATTTGATAGGTATCTATATACCGAGAGGATAACTCAGCTATCAGAGATGCCCAACCTGGACAACCAATAAGCTACAACATACAGCATTTATTAAAGAAACCTTTTGATGCCTGTATCTGCTTCCCTTAAGGTGAGAGTTCTGAGAGCCCGGTTAAACAGGATCCCTCCATAGAAAGATTACCATCATTATCTCCCCCCACATCTGATCCCAGCCGATGTGACACATGTATCATGAACTCTTTCACTACATGATGAGAATGTATTAGTACACTTGGACTATTTTGTTGAGATTGTTTTTTATATCCACATTAATTTTTCCACAGCTATCATAGCTTCACATATATGCTCACTTATATGTTAGTTAATTCATTTAACATGTGATAGATTTGAAGTGCGAAATCTTTTTGTTATAGTTCTAGTGAGCTTATAATTGTTATATGTAAATAATTGAGGGTAATAGTAATCATATTTGACAAATCTCTATAGTTTCTCTTAAAAGATTTGTTTTCTGACTAATTTAACAAATTTTTTTTTTTTTTTGCTCTCCAGGACACTATGGCCTCTATTGCTCATGATGTGTAACATCTTCTGGATAGAATGGTCTCCTATTCACAAGGACTGCACACGATAGACTTACAGGAGTACTTCCTCATCGTGAAGGAACTTGGAAAAGTATTCTTGGCAAATGACAATAAAACAGGTCAGTAAAATGATCTTCCCTGAAGAAGCTCATGCTGATTGGGCGAAGCATGTTGGCTGTCCCGACACCACGTGAGTGATGTTGAGATGTCACCTCTGATGTTACTTTGCACATGCTCCTTGAGTTCCACGAGTACTGCGGCATCCATCTTTATTGAGGAACGCCGAGACACTGGCTTGGAGCTGAATCAGAACGAGTGGCCATCACTCATATTCCCGAGGGAGACCCGAGCTACAACTCATGGACTTCATGTCTAGCTGATGTGAGACACGGATTTAACAAAATTTATATATTTTTTGCTCTTCGGAACACTATGGCCTCTATTGCTCATGATGTGTACCATCTTCTGGATAGAATGGTCTCCTTCTATTAACAAGGACTACAGAAGATAGACTTACAGGAGTACTTCCTCATTATGAAGGAACTTGCAAAAGGTGGATTTGAAAAAGTATTTTTGGCAAAAGACAATAAAATGGGTCAATAAAATAATCTAACATTATATATATATATATATATATATATATATATATATATATATATATATATATTCAAATCGCTTCAAAGAGGGGGTCTGAATGGGGTAAACCCTATCAGATGACCCCAAGGGAAGAGAGGATTGATAAATATGGACCTTGGGTTGTAAAATATATTCAAGATTGGGATTGCTGGACTGGGAAAAAGTATTCTAAAAGAGGTACTTTTAAGCCAAAAGCTTGGGAAGATTTGTACCATGCTCACCACAGAAAGATGACACGGCCATATGAAAAAGATACTTTATTTATATGGATGCTGGCGTCAGCGAATAAAATAGAGGAAATGAATGTTATTACTATGGGATTTAAGGAGAAATCATTCCAAACAATGCTTGAACGTAGGGACAAGTGGAAACCATCACAACCCCCAACAAGTGGTGACAGTGATTTTCAGGGAGACAAGGAGCAGTTGGCAGGACTTGGGCCTTATGCAGTTGCCCAGTCCTTGTCAGCAAAGTGCTCAGGGGCTGACATGAACTGTCACCTTTCAGTGGTGGACAAAAAAGGGAGAGCCACAACACAAGTCTGATACCCCAGTAAAATGTGGATTACAGGGGGATGGGGAGGGACAGGAAGAAGAAGGCAGAGTAACAGGACATGGAGAGAAAATGGCCATGCTGGCATTAAGGGAGGAAAGTCTCCAGGAAGAAGGGACACTTTTTCTGTCCCGCTGACGGGAGAGGATGTGAAATTAAATTTCACTGAAAGAAGCTGTAGTAAGCGCACGGGAAAACCGCCGCTAATCTTTGCGGCCAGATGGTTAGCGAAACAGTATGAACATTTGAAAGTGCAAAACACATCCCTAAAAGAAGCGCTAGAAATAACCAAAAGGTACCATCCGTACTTTAGAAGCTTCTATGTTAAATTCTGAGGCTATCCACCAGCAATTAGTACTAGAAAACCAAAGAAGACGTTCATCTGTTGGGAGAAAGACTAGGGGATGCAGAAAGAGGAGTGAAACTTATCTGTCAGCTGCCAGGAGCCGTTGGCTCAGTTTCTAGATAGAGAAAATAACAGGGTAACTGATTTGGGTAGGTCTGAATTCAGAGGGACGTCCTCCACACCTAAGGTATGTACCAAGAATGAATCCCTGGAAGGTAAGAGCTCTTTAAAAATTGCCCCTATATTTTGTAAGCCGCAGGTAAAAACTACTAAATCCAGAAAAGGCCATCCCACAAGCCTTTTGTTAAGAGATGTTGTTTATTTGGCCACATCGCGAGATTCTGTCTATCCAGTTCCAGTCAAAAAGTCGGTAAACAATCCATATAGGACCACAAGACGTGATTTTGAAGTGTACTCTGCACGCTTCGCCACATGGCCTAGGTGTAGGAAGTATGGACCACCTGGGTCAGGGGTCCCATTCCAAACTCCTGAGAAGGCGTCCATACAGGCTGAGAAGGGGCTAAGGAAATGGGATGGATCTCAGAAAGAATTTCAACCTTACCAAACAGATGTTATGGGTTTAAGAAGAAGTACAGGTTATTATAGAAAACATGCTGATATGTGTGTGATGTCTAGAGGTCAGCTTTGACCTAGCTAAGTGTGTGTGTGCAACATGCAATATATGTTGTGTGACGTCTGTTCTCAGCTACTAACAGCCCACCCAAATGACCCTCCCTTCTTTCTCACCAGGTCTGTGAAAATGTACAGCGAACTGTATTGACATGCAAATGGCCTGAGCCAATATAATTATCTGTACTAGTGGATTGAAAGATACAATTACTAAAATGGGTTTGTTTTCCAGGAAAACAGTACTGGAGAGGTATTAATGATCTGTTGATAAATGGTACTGCTAAAAAGGTTTATTACGAATTGCTAAGTTTTTTTCCACCATGGTGAATACATTTTTTTTGAGGAATTATTGGTATACCATAAAACAAAAATCCACGTGGTATTAATATGTACTAAGTAATACATATTAATAAGTTGAGCTCAACAATTTTTTGGTATTAAAAAAAAATGCACTGTTTATGTAATGTAATATAATGAATATTTGGGTGTCATAGGCTAATGTCTTGTTACAGGTATATAACCATCGATTCGTTTCTAGGCAAAAAATGGAATGTTTATTACTAAATTTCATTGGTGTTTTATCCCTCAGATTCGATAATTGGGTTTCATGGCTTTCAGAACAAAGAATATCACAGCCGCCATAGACCATTTTTTTTTTTTTTTTCTGGTTTCAGCACCATTATCTAGTTGATGCTTCTATTTGTCAGCCCATTCGGCTGTGTTTTTGACTACCTAAGTGTGTGTTGTATGTTCTGATCCAATTCTAGAAAATCAGTGGCTATGCTGACTTTTGTGTACATTTGTTTAAGACTGCTTAACCCCCCTGCAGTTATTGTAATTAGTTGAACACCCAGCCAGTGCTTTCTTTTCAAGAGTGGCTCTTTGCCTTAGCCTAAGGTATGTTAAGGTCCCTAGCAATCTGTGTGTCCCCAAGTGTATTTGAAACCTGCTTCCTTCCCAGTGACACTGTTTTAAAGTTAAGCTGATTGTACAGTCTCTGTATGAGGGGCAGTGGCCTGATGAGTTAGCAACACCGCTCAGTAAGACTTTGCCAAAACACGTTGCTTACACTAATCTAAAGTGGTGGTCGAATGCCTGGATGGGCTGTACTAGTTTGGATTGTGAAAGGTGTTATGCTGTATGATCCCATATACAGAAGTGCAGACTCGGTCTGTATATTTGGTGACAATCAATGGGCTTACTGACTGAGGATTCTATCTTGTTGCATTTGAGGCTAAATTACCCACATGGGATCTGAGAAGATGGAAGCAGGTTGATACTTCCCTCTGTCGGAAGCATGACCATGATGTCCTTTGTAGGCCAAGTCAATACATGGTGGTGAGCGAAAAATGTTGGGAAGATTTTGCACTCTGTGTTCTGGATGGAGAGGTCATTGCTGGGAAGGAAACACCTAGGTATTATTTGGGACATAGACAAGTTTGTTTGTGTGTCCTAAAGAATACTGATGTAACGTTAGTCATGGAACTAGAGGGTTCCTTGGACCTAACCATAGGTAGAGGTGCATTGTATACCCTGGGCATGGCCTCTGAAATTCAAGCACAGGGATGGAGTGGTGTGGGCATGCCTATCCTAGACTCCTTGCTTACCTTAACTAGTGTTCTGTGTCCTGCATGACAGGAAGACCAGTGCCCCATAAGACATGCAGCCTCTATAAAGAGACAAGTGTACCTGGTGGCAAGTGGTTTTCAATCCGGGTATTCTGACTATTTCCCATCCTTAGGAAAGAGAGGCTTAATGGAGACTGTCTTTGGAGCTAGAGGTGGGGCACTGGGTACCTTAAAACACTATGGAGCTGGAGATACTCAGGATCACATTGGGGGTCTTGTGCTACATATCAGGGAAGGGGTTAGGAAAGCCAACTTGCTCTGTCCAGCATCACTTTGCAAGGACAGGCAGGTGGGGGTAGTATCCAGGTTGTCTATGAGTCGTAATAGATTGGTGGATGACTCAGTTCCAGGATCGTCAAAAATCTAACTTGCACTGTTCTCATCCCTAATGGCAGGGATGGAACAATGTGCAGATATCACGATTGATCTGGGTACTATCCTATCAGACTCTACTGGGTTACACCCTGGAGTCCATCTTGTTCTGATGGTTTGACTCTGGACAGCCTCAGATGACTGGTACAGATGAGTGCTGGAGACAGGAAAGTGTTGTGCTATGGGAAAAGGCAACAATGCTGGCACAGAGGGGGTCATGTCTAATAGATGCCAAGGTAGTGTCCCAACTGGTCCTAAATAAAGTTAAACATACTTGAGACCTGAGACCAGGGTACTGGTCCTGGTATCAAATGCCCAGTGACGCCCTATATTCTACATGCAGGTTGAACTGTACTCAGCGTGGTACGCTACCTCAGGGAGTCTACTGCACATCTTCCCCTGTCCTTGGAATAGATATAGCAGGGACACAAGGGCGGACCCCTATTACCCCAGAGAAAAGGCTTGATATCAAACCTGATACCCCCATACATTTACAGAAACTTCCTCTGGGATTTGGGGCCGAGTTAAAAGCTTGGCTGATGGATTTCGGACAACAGGATGAAATATTAAATGTGCTAAGAGATGCTGAGAAACAAGCCACCATACGACTAACCCATGATCAAATAGATTGATCCAAGTATCCCGCGCTTTAGATGCAGACGCTAAGATTTACTGGTGGGAAAGTTTATGTGGGTACAGTCCTAACGCTACAGCTTTCCTAAAACATTTTGCTCCACCCTGTTGTTGTCCTAATCTGTGCAGCCTTATTACTTTTCCTGATGCAGGTAATAATGTGCATTACTATCAGGAGAATGAACGCCAAAGCTATGAGAATGTGTACCTCAACAAGGTATCTTCTCTCAAGGAACAGAAAGGCCACTAACTGAGGAAGCCAGATCCAATCCAGACCAGAACAAAAAAGTTGTGCATTTAAGAGAGGACCCTAGAGCTATATTTTTCTTGTTTTTTGTTGTTCTAGGGATAAGCCTCTTCAATTTTTAGTAATAAAGTGCAGTCAGGTTTACCTCAATTCTAAAAGTTTTAATCTTTTTTTATTATTTATTTTTATTTTCTCCCTTTTGTTGTTAATATCTGTGTACCTGACCTTCAAAAATACTGCTAATTACAAGTATGGGAGAGGAGTTTTTTTAAAAAAAGAACTACATTTTTTTTAATTTTTTTTTTTTCAACCGACGTATTCGTTTTTTTTTTAATACAGATTCAATGCTTTTTGACAAAGTGCTGGGTTGAAGTAGCATTAAACCTGTGTTTGTTTTTTGCTTATTTTATTTTTTTTTTTTCTATGCTTTCTTATTCCTACTTTTTGTTTCATATTCTTGTCTTTAATTACTTTAAGTGATGGTACCAGTCCATTAGCTGATGATGTTCTAACTTCTATATCTTTTAAAGTAAATGTATTAGTCTTCTGGAACTTTTGTTTGAATATCAGAGATGAGCTGTGAATTGTAAGGCTTTACTGTTTCTGCCTGACTCTGTTTTTGTGTCTTAGGCTAGGTTCACACTGCTGCAGTGCGAATTCAGCGCGATTTTGATCCGATTGCGTTGCGAATTTGCATTGCGAATTCTTTGTGTGTTCTTGCGATTCTACTGCAAATTTTGCAATCTATGGAGCTGAATTCGCATCGCACACGGATCAAACTCGGACAGGACCCTTTTTTTACGCAGGTTAGATTCGCAACGCATTGATGTGAACGGCACTCATGGAAAACAATGTTATTAAAATGACTTGCGAATTTGAGCGATCACAGCGGCTCAAATTCGCAATAAAATTTGCAGCAGTGTGAACCTAGCCTTAAAGTAATTCTACCTCCCCTAGTCTGCCTACTGCTTTAACCTGAGCCCCGTGAGCAGGTGTGGTGAACCCAGGTACCTGGCAATAACAGGCAGTTTTGACTATCCCTACCATCAAGGGCCATGGATGATACTGCCTGTTGCTCAGACTCTGTGGGGATCCCACTCTACTCGTCCACATTACACCCCTTATAAAGTATTTAGTCTTAATGGCCAACACTCTGCTCTGTCCAGCATTCCTCCAATATCTGTACACTGACATTCTTCTTTTTTTTTGTATTCATGCATGACTGTATGGAGGTCCGCCCGACCACCACCTAAAGAAGTGACAACTGAGAGACAACTGTGCCACGAATAAGACTCTCCTGAACTTTCCTTCACCATGCTGATAAGTGCTGTCTCGCGGTCTGATCCAATCGGTGCAAACATTACACGGTCTTACCAAGTTACAGGACTAGATATGCCAGGATCCCACCATCAATGTTGGAGTTCCTCTCTTCCAAGGCAGAGGGGCAATGAAACATTGCCGTACAGACACTCGTGGTTTAGATGTGAAGTCTCAAAAGGCACCAGGATTTCTTTGCTGTCTCTTAAGCCTACCTTGAGGAGTTCCGGCGTGTTCAAGAAAGGAAGAGGAGGCCGCAGTGGTGGTGGGGAAGGGTCGGGGCTTCTGGGCGGGTGCAAGATCATTGAAGGAGGACATAAGTTCAAGAATGAACTTCAGGGGGGAATGTGATGGAGATATTGAATTCCATATTTATACCAAGGGAACCATCGTGAGGACTTTCTAATTAGATTACCATGCCCCATTTCATATGTATGGATATATATAAATTTATGGGTGTGTATAGGTGTATTTTTTATAGGAACATGTGTACTAGAAGGTGGGCCTATTCACTGTTTTTGGTATCTCAAACACACCTTTGTGTTGGTCTGCTGCACGCATAGTAACTAAGTTACCCTATTGTTCGTAGAGAGAGCCAGGGCAGACATTGCGTCTCTCAAGTCCTTGAAATGCTAATTGATGTTATGTGATAGAGGGCTGACTGTTGGAAATCAAGAATTAAACAAGTACTCAGGTTCTCAGACAGAATGGCACATGAGCTTTTGGAAAGCTTCAAATGTGGCCAATCAGAATTTGAGGCAACTGTAAACCAATGAGCAAGTAAGCTTCAAATGTAGCCAGACTTTGGGGCAATTCTGAACCAATGAATGTGTGGCATCAGTTGATTGGTGGAGAATGTATATAAAATAGGGAGAGAACCAGCTGTTTGCCCTCTGTGTCCAGCCCCAGATCATCGAGGCGACATGCTGTCCGCATAATGTATACTTGTATCTCTTTCTGTTTCTTCCTAACTTTTTGGTATCCTAGAAGTTGTCTTATGATATTATATATCCTATACACAGGATAGTATATCCTGTGTATGTCCATTGTAACCATTTCTGAGTTCGGCCTAGATTATCTTTGCAGCCTAAAGCAACACTACTTGTGGCATCACTGGAGACACATGATCAATTCTAATTATTCTAACTTTCTTCTCTGTGTAAATAAATGTAATTGTTTATCTTTTTGCCCCGTTATCGTTAGTATTTTTTCCTTATATAGACAAAGGTTTAATCACTTATATTTGTATCGTTACTCATTTAAGTGAGGTAAACATTTCCAAAACACTATGTACCGAATTTTTTTTTTTTTTTTTTTTTTCTTTTTTTTTTTACTTTTAGCCTGATATTACTCCACTTATAGAGCAATGGTCTGCAGCACACATGTGCACACCCGTGTCTTGGCCGTACTTCTTGCCCGAGTGCACATTTTCACTTCCTATCTGTGAACTTCATGAGAACCTGTGAATTGAAGTGGTGCAGCATAATGTTGAGGCTCTGAATCCTCTGATATATAAGGATGTCATGGTGCTAGGGGTCACTATAGTAGCAGGAGCCTTTGCAGATTAAGTACTGGAAGCAGCCTATGCTGCTATTGCCTTCCATCAACCACGTCACTTCACATCTCAAGCCTATTTGGAAAACATGCGGGACTATGACATCCATTCTAAATTCCGCTTGAAGAGAGTAGTAATTATGTATGTGTATGGGCTCAGAGGAGAAATGTGTCCCATCTACAGCCTGAAGCCACACAATACCAGGGATGGTGAAGTTGCTGGTTTCTCTTTACATCTTGGGATGTGGCAGCTGCCAAACTACCACTGGCACTATACTTGGGATCAGCTAATCAACTGTGTCCTGGGTGCTTATGCAAGTCATTAATTCCATTCTTGCACTTGTGCCACAGGTTTATCCACTTTGCACAAACTGAAGATGAGTGGAATGATGTTAAGGAGGCTACTAGCCTGCTGAATGTCCTCTGCTCCTGGGGGGCCACTGATTGTATACATGCTGCAATTAGGGCCCCCAGGTAAAGAGAAGTTGACTTTTATATTCACAAGCAGTACCACTCCCTGAATGTACAAGTGGTGCGTGATACCAGGCATTGTCTGTAGTAGGGTTGCCACATCATCCCTTTAATCCAGGACACACATTAATTACACAGGTTCTGCGGCTGATTAAGATGGTAATTAAACTCACTTGGCGTCTTATCTGCATTAAATCAGCCTCAGAACCTGTTTAATTAATATGTGTCCTGGATTAAAGGGATGATGTGGCAACCCTAGTCTGTATGCTCAGACAGGGATCTGTGTTGTGTGGACAGTGAGATAAGTAATAATGTAAGCATTCTATATCACAGAATAGTTTGATATACTCTAAGGGCTGTGGGAGCAGCCAAGTAAATCCCACACATTTCTAAGATTCCTTAGACCAGTGGTTCTCAACTCCGGTCCTCAGGACCCACTAACAGGCCAGAATTTAAGCATTACCTTGGGGAGATGCAGATTAGAATACTGCAATCACTGAGCAGCAAATGATATCACCTGTGATGCATTTCCGTTATCTTGCAAACCTGGCCTGTTAGTGGGTCCTGAGGACAGGAGTTGAGAACCACTGCCTTAGACTGTATGCAAGATTTATATCTTCCTCTGTGTGTCCAGCCAGATAGATTCGGGTGAGGGCCTCTATCTGTGGCCAGTGGTATTGCAGGCTGTAATATCTTTGGCAGTTGGTTTTATATTCCCTATAATAAGCTTTTCACCTCCAATCAAGGATCTTGCTCCAGGTATTATGTTACCATGGGTGTGCATCCTTGACATCTGGTGGGATATTAGAATGTGCATGTTTTGTGGTTGTTACCTGGGTCTGTATTGGAGAATTTGAGGCTCCTTTGATAATTTGCCAGAATGCTGGTTGATTTCTAAAGACACACAATGGAAAGAGATACATTGCACATATTCCACATCTATGATGGGAAGACTTTTATTGGTTCCTACCTACCAAGCCTAAAGGTTGCCCCCTCACCCGCTCTGGATGTTGGATAACCATTGTTTCTGTAGGGGATTTTTTTTTTTTTTTAAAATTTTAAACTTTATAGATTGTGATGAACTTTTTGGGTGATATATACTAGTATATGAATGGGAAAGTCTGCCTTCCACTGTTCTGCATTGTGTATATTCTACGCCCTGGTTTGTACTGAACAGACTTGTCCTATATGTTCTATGTATAATTTCATACCCCCTGGGCTGTATATTGATAGTCATGGAAAAAAAAAAAAAAAAGAATGGTGAATACAATTCTGCATTCCTTACCATTTACTTTACTATATCAGTTTTGGAGACTGGATGAATATTGTCCTAGGTAAGGACTCTCACATAAGCGGGGCAAACTACTACTCTGTTAGATGAAGATATTTGGGTGTGTGTAGTATGATGAAGGTCCATAATAGTTATAATAAAATCCTCTGTACCTTTAATATATCAGAACCCGGACATGTGCCCCGAGGTGTGGAGGGTCTGATGGTACAAAGTATTAAACATGAATATATTATTGGGTGGGGCCATTAGACATGGCCATGAGACATCCTAAGACCGAGGAGACTAAACTTCCAGTGTCTATCATGTCATTCCACTCCATTGGTGATCAGTGATGGAGCAATTCCTGACACCAACACTAATAAGGGATCTAATTTTTCTATCCCATACAATTATTTAATTATAAAAGGAACCAATGGTTGTTACCAAAGAGGTGATGTCACCAAGTGTATTCCACATTATTGGAGCTGCTGGACACAATATAATGATATGATGGTGAGAAGTAGAGGGGGCAGGGATCAATGAGAAGCAGTGGGGGGGGGCAATTAGGAGCACACAGGGGGGGTAATGAGCCCATCACCCAGCTGAAGATAAAACCCATCACTATATGGGAAGAGCCTGCAGTGCGTATTCTGACGATGTTGCTTTGTATTTACTGCTTGAAAAGGCCAATGAGACTAAAAAATTTACTTCATTCATTTCTGGTTTCCAGTTTTAAGAATTACTCTGATCAGAATGTAAGGGAAATTGTATACTGAAGGCATTGCTGCACTGTTATTGCAAAAATACAAGAGGGGGGCAAAGAAAAAAAAAAATCTATTCCTCAATCCCCAACTTCATACAAGGTGGATTGCTTTTTGAGGCTGGACCCTCAACCAAATTAGAGTTTGCACAGCCCATAGAGCTCTATACACACACACTGGGTGATTGTTACATTCACATAACAGAACATTTCTTTCAGGATCTCCTTCCAAACACAACTTTTGTATCAGTGGCTCCCTACACAGAACACTGGACTTTATGGATCTTCTCTTATTTCTGGAAGCTCAGAAGAGGCAACTAAGTCCTATTTATGAATGATTTCCCTGGACTGAGCTCTGTCTCTGATATAGAAATCTCCCTGTACTGAGATAAAAGTCATCTAACTCTGTGCTGATATATCAATCAAGATTTTTCCCTACAAGAAGCTTCAATTTCATTGTATTTCAGTATAATCCCCCCTCCACCACACAGCACACCTCCCTCTCCCAACACACAAATGACTGACTGCTTCTCCTCTCCACCCAGATATAGTCAGCACTGACCCCGCCCCCTCATCACATGACCAATACCAACCAATGAATGTGCTCCAGCCCTTCCCGCTCACTAATCACATGACCTCTCATTAGCCATTCATACTGAGCTAGCTCCTCCCTTTCACAGATTAACCCTTTTATGTCATTCTCTCTCTCTTGGATGATTTATAAAATCTTAATCTAATAAAACTCCCCCCCCCCCCATATACACGGCGCAGCCGTTCAGAGTTCTGTAAATGAAGAGACTATAAGTATGGAAAGCCATTTCAGATGACGGCTTGTAGTTGCCAATGCAATATGAGGGGGGCGCTGGTGAGCATCCTTGTAGTTCATTGATTCTTCCTGGAATGAAGTAACTGCCTGTATTGGAGGTACGGGGGAGACATCTACACTGACAGTCTGCAGGAGCCTGACATTGTACCAGAGATCTGATGATCCTAAGAAAAAAAAAAATAAATGCACTTTTTTTCAAGTAAAAAGGTGTATTTACAATTTTTTTTTTAAAAGGTTAACTTATCCTTTAATGATTATGTGACTTTCCCTGCAAGTATCTTAGAAGGCTTTTTCCGTTATTACATTACTTCTGTGCAACATTTTGTGTGCCAATTCACGTTCTTCTGGCGAGCAAAACTTCCCGCTGATCGAATACATGAAGACGGCAGATCTAGACATTTTAAGTTGGCTGGTTGGGCTCCTGAATTATCCTCTGTGTTCTGTGATCCTGTGTGGGGGAAGGGTCTTATGTCACACCTGGTACGGGTGGGGTGATCCACATTCATTAATCATATAGACCTTCCTCAGATGTGTCAGCACCTCTGGTGATCTTCTACATCTCAGAGAAATAAAACATGGAGAGGATTTTACAGCATTTTAGTGAGAGAGACAGAAGAGTTTCCAGAATTGTAAATCCCTTCCAGGTCAGAGCCGGTATATGGGGTGTGAGATGCCCGCCAATGACCCCCATCTCTCTCTGCAGAGGGATTCACTAGAACTGAAGCATGCAAAATCTGATAACTACATTTTTCCTATATATATATATATATATATATATATATATATATATATATATATATATATATATATATATATATATATATATATATACACACACATACACACACACACACACACACAGGGTCTGTTAACCCAAGCAACACAATATTAATCCTTGATCATTAAGAGTACTTTCACACTGCAGCGCCCGAACGTTAGTGCTAAAATGCCGCTCATTTTTGTAGCACTTTTTGGCCACTAGTGGGGCTCTTTTTTACCTTCAAAGAAAAAAAATAAATAAAAAGTCCAATTTTGCAGCCCTTTCAAAGCTCTTTTCAGGCGCAGCGGAAGCGCTACCCATTCATTTCAATGTGCAGGGTCGTTTTGGGAGCACTAAATACAGCGCTCCCAAACCGCCCCAAAGATGCTGCTTACAGGACTTTTCCCAAGTGCACCGCCCCAGTGTGAAAAGTCACACTGAAATTAATGGGAGGCAGTTTGCAAGCACTATTTAGAGGCTTTTCCTAGCATTAAAATGTCTGAAAACTGCCCCAGTGTGAAAGAAAATAATTATCATTGTTAGTCTGGTTCTTGGATGTCTCTTCCCTCACCATAGTGACAGTGTGCCCGGGGTGTACTATGACATCACTGACCAGACATGGAAGGGTGTGTTGGGTGTATAATAAGAGGTGCTGCTCCTCTTCTGCCTGGAAATGTGGCCTCCTGTCACTCCGACTCCTTTGAGTTGCTGATCCAAAAAGTGTCTAAAAAAATAAAAATAAATGCACATCTTTTTGTAGGTAAAACAAATGTGCATTTATTCTTTTTTTTTTTTTTTATATAATTAGGAGCCTGTAGCATTGCACCTTTTGATCAGAATATTACGGTTGCAATACTATGCTCCTGCAGACTGCGTATCTGTCTGCTTGTACCTCATATGGGCAGGCAATCACAGGAAGGATCAATGAACTACTTCAGCGCTCACTATCACCCTGGTAGTTCATTGAGAACTACAAGGCAACATCTGCAATGGATGATGGTAGTTGTATTTTTTTTTTCCCTATCACTGAAGTCTCTAAATGGATGACATGGCCGGGTGGGTGGAGCCTTGCTCATCCACATTTTTTTAAAAATTGTGACAGTGAGTGCTGTGAATGAATGACGGCATGATTCGATTTTCCATTATTTTGGATGATTGGGGATCGTATCACCAGAGAGGTGCTGTGGATAGGAGAATCAGGTATATAGTGCCACATCCCGATAAATTAGATTTTAAAAAGAATACGTTTGCAGATGATGGACTTTAAAGGCATAACACAGGTATGAATTAAAAGTCAATTTATTACAAAAACCATACAAGACAATCCCATTAAAACTCATTGGCTATTCACAAATATGCCTTGAAGCAAACACACCACCTACGTAACATATACAGTAATATACTGAAAATGAGGGACCAAACAGATCACTCTCCAATACTTGGAGAATTAGCGTATAAGTGAAAGAGGCGGTATGTCTTCATGCAGCTCAGCTCTACATGCTGCGCATATTCAAAAGACGCTTCTTCAGGAGCTTATGGCGCGTTAGTTTTATAGTCAAAAAGAGAATAAATTCTGCAGCACAGCTGGGGATGAGGGGAGAAGTATCTTCATGTAGCTTCTAGATCAATCTGTGAGAACACCTCACACAAAAAAGCTTTAGAGCGATTGATAGTGACTTGTAAATAGGAAGTGCTGATGGGCAACTAACGTGGCGATGACTGGATTAATCAGGGGATCCCCCACTAATTATATAGCTTCATTCTCCATGTATACATAGTTCCCAAAGGGCATCCCATGTGATAGAAGTCGCCTTCAAGTCTCTGCCTCAGTGATGGCCACCGAGTGTGGTAAAGGTAGAGGTTTTCTGTATTTTGTTTCATTGGATATAACTTTATATATTCAACTTGGTTGTTGGCTTTTTTTATGGGTTTTTTTTTTGTGAAAGTAAAAAAACAAAATTGTAAAAGTCTAAAAGATGCATATATGTGCTACAGGAGGCAACTGAGAGAGTTGTGAAGTGGCCAGAGAACAAACACTCTAGCAGCAGATGTGAATGTGAAGAGTCTTGATTTCTTATGTGCCATCATATGAAAGGTGAGAATCATTTTCTAAAGAATGCAGATGTTCTAAAGCAGTGGTCATCAACCCTGTCCTCAGGGCCCACTAACAGGCCAGGTTTCATGAATTTCCTTAGAGAGATGCAGACCAGAATACGGCAATCACTGAGCAGCAAATGATCTCACCTGTCATGTATTTCAGTTAACCTGCAAACCTGGCCTGTTGGTGGGCCCTGAGGACAGGGTTGATGATCACTGTTCTAAAGCATCTTTCTAATTTTACAACCCAAAGCTCCTGGGAACCAGTGGAGGAGGAAAATGCAAAATTTGGACCTTTATTCATGTTACATGACAGCCAGGAGCAAGCACCAACCGTTCCATCAATGGCCAACAGCTCTCATGCTCTTTACCTGTCCCAGAATCAAGAGAAATCACTCCTTCAGTAGCAACCCTGCAAGTGCAACATAGGAGAGTGGTATCAAGGGCAGATCTCAAGCACAGAGCTATGAAAAACTAGTAGACCTTGGGGGATATTTACTAAATGCAAATCCACTTTGCACTACACTTTGCAGAGCTTCCCCTCAGATCTACAGCGACTGCACTTTCAGTGCACTTGTAGTGCAGAGTGGATTTGCCTTTAGTAAATCAGCCCCTTATGTTAGACTTCAGCTGAGAAATTGGCAAGGCATGTTTATATGCTCATATATTAGATGGGCTTGTGTTTAAAGTCCCAGGGTCTCGGGAGAGGAGAACTGAGGTTTAATTTAGTCCTTTACTTGCTACCCTGCTCCATGTATTTTTTAGCAACCCCCCCCCATTTTCCAAATCAAAGAATTATTTATCACCCCCCTGCTCCATCCACATACCGGCGAGCACCATTACCAACTCCAACTTGCCTTTAGTAAATCAGCCCCTTGTGTTAGACTTCAGCTGAAAAATTGACAATGGCAAGGCACGTTTATTTTCTCATATCCTAGATGGGCTTGTGAACAAAGTGCCAGGGTCTCGGCAGGTGGAGAGGAGAACCGAGGTCATGACCTTCATTTAATCCTTTACTTACTACCCTGCTCCATCCACATACACACATGTATCATCAGCACCCCCCCCCCCCCCCCACATTTTCCAAATTAACAAAATACTTATCCCCCTGCTCTATCCACATACCATCCAGCACCATTACCAACTACAAATTACACATGCCCATGGACACATACAGAAGGCTAACATGGAGGAGAGTTTACAGTCAGAGTAAAAACTCAAACACTTGAAGAAGCCTCTTGAACAATGACAGTAACTGGGACATGCTTTCTGAGCTTGTGAATTTCCATAAGTTTGGGTTCACACTGTAGCGATGTGAGAACCAGCGCCGGTTCCCGCATTACATCTCTACCTCAGGCAGTTCACACCGCCTTCTGTGATCCACTGCGAGTGTTACTACAATGTTAATGACACCCCCAGATCGGTCCACAGATCGCAGTGTGAACTGTGGAATCGGACAAGAAATCAGATCGCAAGGGTGAGAACAGCCATGCGATCCGATTCCAGTGTGGGGAGAAAAAAAAAAAAAAAGTGTGTAGTCATTACTCTTTGCACCAACATATCCACCACCAATTTTATTGGCATGACATCTACATCCAGAGCACAGCTCCCAACTTTCCTCATTTAAAGGGACTACTCATTTTTTGGAACCAAGTCCCTCTGGTCTTATCAGTTGCCTCTCTTTGGATGTTTAGATCTCTATAAAAAAATGTACCAATTACCTACCTTGGATATTGTAACCCACTAACCCTTTCATCCTATCTCTAAACCAGCAGCACTCAACCAGGGGTTAGAGGAACCCTAGGATCCCTCCAGTGGTCGCTATGGGTTCCTTGTGTAATTAGCAACTTCCATCTCTCAGATGAGTAACCACTGACACCAATTTTAGCTATCTGTATAGAGGGATTTTTGCCAATGACCACAAATGTAAGGGGCATCCTTCCTAGTGACCATCACAGTAATATACTATGAGTTGTAGTTACACACAATTATCAGCAGGAGTTTCCTCAGCCTGGAATGTTAATTCAAGGGTTTCTATATGTTAAAGAGGAGTTCCAGCCAAAATATGACTTTTAAGATAAAAAAAATACCCCTAGAATACTCATGCCTTGTGCAATGTAACAAAGGTATGCTGTAAACTATGCCGAGTTTTCTATCTGTGCAGCATTGTTTTCTTACTTTGTTTCTGCACAGCCATCTCCAGTGTGGGCATCTGAAGCCACAGTGTCCTTTTCACCACCCCAAATGTAAAGTCCATAGTACTTCTTAGATAGAACTTTGCTTTATATATTTTATTGTCATTTTGAATTTGTACAAGTGGAGGAAAGATGCATTCTAGTATGTGACTTCTCATCTCTCAGTCAGGATGAACGGATTCAGTTTGCACAGATGAGATTTGGAAAATCTGTATTAACAAAAACCTCCAGTGATGGGATGACACTCAATGTTGATATTTCACATGACAAAACATTTAGGAGTTGTTCCAAAACTATGTCTACCTGTGATAGCAGAGCCTGGGAAAGTTGGCTGCTGGTGGAAGCTCCAGCAATAGTCCAAGTGGTCTGAGGGGAACAATAAAGCCGATCATTACACAGCTGTTCATTAGAAACACAGAAATGATATCTGGAGATGAAAATGCCAAGAGGAGATACAAGGAACATAAACCTGAAGATCAGCGGGTGCTCAGGCTTTAGCATTCTAATTTGTCCAAGTAAAAAAAATGAATGGCTGGATCATTCATCCAAAAAAAAAAAAAAAAATGGAATACCTATAAAGCCTCATACATACAGGACATTATAAAAATGCCAGTAGCATGGCCACATTAGGTTTGTTTTTTTTTGCTAAAAAATGCTTTCTGCTATTTTTATACCTCCCAATTTCCCACAATGCATCTCTGCACAGTCATTGTGTAGTTGTTTAGTCGGCTCCAAAACAACACAGCGCTCTCTGTGCTCTGAAAATGCCATCTTTGTCATTATAGATCCTGTAATGCAGAATAT
The DNA here is from genome assembly GCA_037952835.1 of Lithobates septentrionalis. Classification (NCBI taxonomy): domain Eukaryota; kingdom Metazoa; phylum Chordata; class Amphibia; order Anura; family Ranidae; genus Lithobates; species Lithobates septentrionalis. Next base: position 681,850 of record JBBDGP010003876.1, read on the forward strand.
TGATGTGGCAATGCTACTGATTCTGTTAGGGTTGGTGAAGAGAGAGCTGGAGGAGAGGAGCCGTTGTCAATGACGATTTTGGACCAATCCTTTGATATACTGTTGTGTATCTTCTTGATATTTTCCCCAACATGTACACGGGGCTGTGTATCTATCCAGAGAAGTTCAGCTTTATGCGTGTAACCTCCGGGGCCAGAGATGGCGGACATCCCTCTGTATATGGTGGGGCATAGTGGGTGTAATGCAAAGTAGATTCATTGGGCGCCAGACACTTCTTGGATGCAAAGAGATTTTATTTCTCTTAACAGACCTTTGGGAGAGAGGGTTAGGGCCAGAACACCCTTAGGTATTTGTAAAGTTAATTGGCAGACTCAGAGACTTTAACCACTTGACATCCGGAGGCCGTCATATGACTGCCTCGACTTTCAGGGCTTATATCTGAATGATGTCTGAGGCTACAGACATCATTCAGATACCGGCATTTTCAGCCGGCGATTCCGTACACCATAAGAACGATCATAGCGGCTGTTCTGCCGCTTGATCGTTCTCACGGGAGGCGGGAGGGGACGTCCCCCCCCTCCTGCCGCCCTCCGGTGCTTCTACCGACTCACCTCTGCGATCGGTGAGTCGGATAGCGGATCCGCCGGCGCCGGATGTTCACCATAGAGATTTCCGGCGGACCAGATGGTCGCCGGAGTCTCTATGATCGTTCGGAGGCCGGGCGCGATGTTATGACGTCACGCCCGGCCTCTGCATTCAAAAAAACGGCGCCGCTTTGGCTGTGAAGCGGCGATCGTTTTATTTATTTTTTTTGATTTTAGGCTTCCCAGCCTAGAGGTGAGATGTGGGGTCTTATTGACCCCATATCTCACTGTAAAGAGGACTGATCGTGTCATATTCCTATTACAAGGGATGTTTACATTCCTTGTAATAGGAATAAAAGTGATCAAAAAAAAAAATATTTTTTTAAAGTGTCAAAATAAAAATTTTTAAGTAAAATTAACAAAAAAAAAAAAAAAAAAAAAAAATTTTTAAAGCGCCCCTGTCCCCGTCAGCTCGCACGCAGAAGCGAACGCATACGTATGTCCCGCCCACATATGAAAACGGTGTTCAAACCACACGTGAGGTATCGCCGCGAACGTTGGAGCGAGAGCAATAATTTTGGCCCTAGACCTCCTCTGTAACTCAAAACATGTAACCAGTAAAAAATTTTAAAGCGTCGCCTATGGGGATTTTTAAGTACCAAAGTTTGGCGCCATTCCACGAGCGTGTGCAATTTTGAAGCGTGACATGTTAGGTATCTATTTACTCGGCGTAACTTCATCTTTCACACAATGCAAAAAAATTTGGCTAACTTTGCTGTTTTGTTTTTTTTTAAAGCATGAAACTGTTTTTTTTTCCAAAAAAAACGTGTTTGAAAAATTGCTGCGCAAATACCGTGCAAGATAAAAAGTTGCAATGACCGCCATTGTATTCTCTAGGGTCTCTGCTAAAAAAACATATATAATGTTTGGGGGTTCTATGTAATTTTATAGCAAAAAAATGATGATTTTTGACATGTAGGAGCGAAGTGTCGGAAATGGCCCGGATGTGAAGTGGTTAACAGGAGGACAATGGGGGGGAGGTTCAAGGGTTGGGGAGTTTGGAGGGTATGGGGGTCAGGCTTTTTTTTTTCCCCTGCTCTCTCTCCTACCCCTGCAGGCGTCTTGGTGTCTCCCCAAGGGAGGTGGCTTCTTGGATCAGTCAGACGCTCTTACCAGGGTGAGGTATGGGGGTTGTGAACTTGGTTACATATAATGTAAGGAGATTAAATACAGTGAAAAAAAAGTATACATTAAATAAGGAATTGCAGTTCTTGGGGGCAAATGTGGCGTAACTCCAGGAGACTTATGTGTCAGGGGGGGTTAGCGTCAAAACAATGATGTTTGTAGAAGGTGGGCGTCTGGCTGATCCGGAGGGAAGGTATCTCTTTATAAAGGGGAAATTGTTTAATACGATGTGTACAATAGCAAATATCTATGCCCCAAATAGAGACCCTGATAATTTTTTGAAGAAAGTATTGAAAAAACTTAAAGCCTTCAAAGAAGCCAAACTGATGATCACGGGGGATTTAAATTGGAGCATAGATCCACGTATAGATTCCTCAGGAGGTACCCCTAGATTTACGGCTCACAGGTATGAGGCATTTAAAAAATGGCTTATGAATTTACAGCTGCTGGATGCATGGAGGATCAGCCACCCAAAGAAGCAGGATTATACCTATTATTCTCCTGCTCATAAGTCATATTCAAGGATTGATTATATCCTGATAGAACACAAGTTAGCCTCAGGTTTGCAGGCCGCTGAAATTAAAGCCATCACCTTGTCCGATCACGCCCCGGTTAAAATCAGACTAGAGATAGCTGGGACAGTTCCAATGGCGAGGAATTGAAAACTAAATGACTCTCGCATTCAGGATCCGGATACAATTAGTAAAATAGAACAAGAATTGAAAATGTATTTTGAGATCAATGATACAAACGGAAATTTCTAGGGCTACCCTCTGGGAATCACACAAGGGTTATATAAGGGGGATCTTGATTGGGATAGGAGCGGGAAAAAAGAGAGAGGGGGGGGGGGGGGAGGATGACATCGCTCTATGGGGAAATTCAGGAACTCGAGCAAGGTACGCAACCTAGAGGGATCCCTGAGAGAAGTGATAGGAAAAAGAAGAGAATTCGATAAGCTGTTTGAACAAGAAAGGAAATGTGCTTTCCATTCTATAAATAGGGAAAAATATATGGGTGGCAATAAATCAAGAAAACGGATGGCGAGAAGAGTAAAGGAAAAAAATAGAGCTTTTATACCCAAGATTCGAAATGCAGGGGGTGGATTTGAATTTTCCTCCACCAACATTGCCAAATAATCCATTCCTATTATAGTTCTCTATAAGAGGGGGAGAGGAGGAGGGAACGGATGAAGGAGTATCTGCAGGGGCCTAGACCTTCCCAGGGCAGAGGAGGAGGAGGTAGAGTCCTTGGAGGCTGCTATCTCGCAGGAAGATGGAAAGAGCGATAAGTAATACTGCCCTGGGAAAGAGCCCGGGCCCCGTTGGATATACTCTATATTATATTATAAAAAATTCTCCAAATTTACCTATTTTAATGCCTTAGGAGTAGAAGAGATGCCCCAAGAGGAGTCATTGTTGGCCCACATCACTCTTATATTGAAGGAAGGGAAAGATCCAGCAGTGCCTGGAAGCTATAGGCCAAACTTGTTATTAAACACAGATATACAAATTTTTGCCAAAATATTGGCTGACAGGTTGAAAGCTTGGTTACCCGGGTGGGTACATAATGATCAGGTGGGGTTTGTGCCCGAGAGCGAGAGGAGAGCAAGAGGAGAGATAGTTCCGTGAAGTCCATCTTTTTGATCCAGGAAGTAAATTAGGAGGGGCACCCCGGCGGTCCTCATGTCAATCGATGCCGAAAAGGCTTTTGATAGAGTTGACTAGGGGTTCATGTTTGAAACACTTAGGTACCTGGGGTCGGGGAGAGGATGATGGGGTGGATTTCCTCCCTATATTACCATCCTAAGGCTAAAATTAACAAAGTTCTGTCAATAGAAAGAAGTTCTACGTTGGTAGAAAAACAAAAAGAGAGTCCAAATAATAGATTCCAATGTGCCTTTATTACCACTCATTCCACCCAATCTAAACAAATCAGGGAAAATGTGAAAAGACACTGGAAGGTACTCCTTAATGATGGTCTTCTTGGCCCGGTTCTTCCTGAACGGGCCTCGGTCATCTTCAGAGGGGCACGATCCATACAGGGACAAGTAGTTCCTAATGTGATAGATCCACCTAAGAAAGTATCTTTCTTCCAGGATTGTAAGGGCTATTACCCTTGCCGCAAGTGCAAGGTGTGCCTCTACAATGTAGGAGGAAGATGCAAAAGTACTACGTTTAAGTCCACCATTACTTCTAAAATATATTGCATGAAGCATTTTACCACCTGTTCATCACAATATATTGTGTACTTGCTCACCTGTCCCTGCCACAAGCAGTACGTGGGCCGCACGATTAGAACCTTTTCCATCCGTGTTAACGAACATGTGACCAGTATTAGAAAGGGGAAAAGTAAACATACGGTACCAAGTCATTACTTGCAGTATCATAACAAGGACCCGTCGGGTACTCTCTTTCAAGCGATTGACTTATTTGTTCCTCATTGGAGGGGTGAGTCACGTCTTTAGGGCGTTTCGCAATAAAATATTATCTAATCAAGATTGGTACAAACCAATTTTGAGAGCGAGTATTTCTCGATTTGAAGTTCAGTTCTATGCCTTGGTCGGCGGTGCCTTTGCTCATGGCATCGTTGATCAAGACACTTGTGAATCCTTGGGTATTTAATACATAAAAATTCCCACTTTCTACTGTCTCCCCAAGGTCCATTAAGATCTACTATCACCACCGGGGTGACCAATAATATCTGGGAATGGTGAAATTATGGAACATTTAAGTATGTATCTGGACACATACCTAAGACCGTTTGGTGTAAGCCTACCATTTTATGTGCGAGACACGATCCATCTCCTGCAGAGTTTGGAAGGTCTCCATATATCTCAACATGCTCTACTGGTTGCCACTGATATAGAAGCTTTATATAGCTCTATCCCTCACCATCTGGGACTGGCTGCCATTAGACATGTGATCTCCCAAACTCATAGAAATTACAGAAAGCTGAATGAATTCATCATTATGGTGTTAGAATATATACTCTACCATAATGTCTTCTCCTTTGATGGCTCCCATTTACTCCAGGTGCAAGGGGTGGCGATGGGGACATAATGTGCCCCATCATACGCTAACCTGTACCTGGGGGAATGGGAGCAGTTGTTTTTGGCTGATGAATCTGCCAAGTCTCACACTCAATATGTAGCGGCTTGGTTCCGCTACATAGATGATATCCTGTTACTCTGGGAGGGCTCTGTGGTAGAGCTGGAGGAATGTATCTCTGCGATAAATGAGAATGCATTCAACCTAAAGTTCACTGTGACTCACAGTGAAACTAGTATTACCTTTTTGGACATTCCGGCAGGGAATACAATTTTACATGCCTCCAGTTTACAACATCAGCCCCTCCTCTGCGCAATCCCGTATTGTCAATACCTCAGACTCAAACGGAATTGTGCTCTAGTCAGGATTCTTTTTTTACAGGAGGCCAGTGCCCTGAGGATCAAGCTCTTGGTGAGAGGTTACTCTCACACCTGTTCAAAGAAGGCCTTTAAGAGGGCCAATGGACATGTGAGGCGTGAATTATTATTTGGTAATAAGAGAAAGACTGAAGACCTTCAGGTTATCAGAATGATTACTACGTATAGTAACCAACACCAAGCAGTTAGGAAAATTTTCAGCAAGTTTTGCATCTCTTATGTAAAGATCTTGCACTAAGTCCCTATTTATTACAAAGTCCAGCGATCACATACCGATGTGCAGCCTCACTGAAGGACCATTTGGTCCAGTTTGAGTTTGAATTTTGTAAGGACCCTTGCAAGAGAATGGGCACATTTACATGTGGGGGGTGGCCAATATATGAACACCAGGCAGGATACAGTACTCCCCAATGGACGGTTGTGCAAACCTCATAATTTCTTCAATTGTAAAACTGAGGGGGTGGGCTATCTCCTGACATGTCAGTGCCGACATTTTTGTGTGGGTAAAACTAAACTGAAATTTTATAAGCAAGATTCTAGACACATAACCTCTATGAGAATGGCCAATCCGGAGCTCCCTCTTGGGAGACATGTTATTGATAAAAATCAGGGCAAATTCCCCAGGATCCAATTCTTAAATCTGGACAAGATTCACCCAAACCCGAGGGGTGGGGATTGGAACAAGGTCCTCCTACAATGAGAAACTTGTTGGATTGCGGACCTTGGGGCGACCTCACCCCCCAAACTCAATGAACACCTGAGTTTCAGACCCTTTTTAGAGGGTTTCTCTTCGGGTGGATGCGAGAAGGAATGAATAATATTTTTTGCTCTTGTCTTGACCCTGAGGAGCTCCCTCTTCTCTCTCCGATACCCCTTCTGACTGACATTAGTCTTGTTGCGTTAATTGTTCAGGTAATGGTATGTGACCGCATAGAATAATTATGGGGCCATTTGTTATGGGTTCCCAGGACAATTTATTCAGGTTTTCTTCATCTGATTGTCGTGTTGTCATTTGAATTAATGATGTCCTATGTACAAGTTTTGTTTCCATCAGGGCCATTTGAATATATTGTATATTGGGTCTCTCTTTCCCCTTGGCTACTTAACAAGTAGTATAACTGGGATATATATATATTTGGAAGCGACATTATTTTCTTTGCGGTCAAAAATGCAAACCACCACAAAATTTTCGCCGTTTGCATTGATGTATGGAAGGGAGGCAGTTTTCCCCACCGAAGTTCCTGTTGAAATGCCGGTTAGTTTCTGCTCGACAGCTGTGCTGCAATTCTGTGCTCACATATGCAAAGTTATCACTTGCAGTGGAAGTGATTTAAGGCTGCAGGGCTTATCTAGAAATGTATAGGCTATCCACTTCCTACAATAAGGAAGTCAATACATCTTTATGTCAAGTTGTGCACCTGCATTTGTTAATTGTCATTAAGATTTTTTTAAATAGTTTCAGGTTATTGTATGTATTTGCATTTTTATTTCAATCTCTTAAAATATTTTTTTTGTAGCTTTCCCAGATCATTCTCCCACATGAGACTAGTTCTGTTTCCTTCATGGAGGAGAAGAAAGCTGCAATGGAGATTGTGAAAGCCACGAAGGAAATTATCTCCAAGTCTCAGAACAGACAAAAGGAAGCCTATGATAAAAAAAAGTACAGAAAAAGTATAAAAAAAACGTAATTTATACCGTGGGGCAAGAGGTACTGCTGTTCAACATGAGGAAACAAGGCAGGAAAGGTGGAAGGATAGAACCAGACTTCAATGTCCCTTACACAATACAGGCAATATCTGGGAAGCTGGTCACATTGTTAAATTCTGAAGGAGTTCTAAAAGAACAAATACAATGTTGACCACATAAAGCATTTCCCGAGGCCAAAAAAATTAGGGCAAGAAGGAAGGTGATAAGCAATCTATGGAGACGCCTAAAAAGGACACAGCAGCAGTACTAATACCACTCAACAGAGGCCTTCTCTCATATGTTATGCTGCAAAGGTAGAGGAAGATAACATGGTGGTCACTATTGAGGTACAGGCAAACTCAGTATCTGCAGAAGATATATAATTTATATATAAATCTGAGTATCATTTTATGTTTTTGTATCTCTAACATTTTGTCACTCTGTTTAACCTCCATGCAGTATATAAGGTTTATGGTTTATTATACATGTAGTTGAACATTAATCTTGAATTTTATGCCCTCAATAGATACTTCACGGAATGTCGTGCAAACAATTGAAGAGAGAGGTAGCTTTAGATAGTTTGACCTCACCCTGTTGGTATGGCCTTTATAGATTTTGGGTAAAGTTGCCACTGTTCGGCATAGTTTTATAGCATTATTTTGCTACTTTGACCATGTTGGTCATTTTTGTCTTTGCCCTGTTGGTATTGCCTTTGCTATCATTTGGCCATTCCGGCTGGTTTGCTTAAAACTTGCCAATCTTTGGCATTGCATTTTATCCAGTCCTTAAAGGTTTGATATTCATGCCAAATTAGTTTTCTTTCCCTCCCCAGTTCAAATGTTATTGTTGAAAGAAGACAAGTCAGTGGAAGTTGTTGTAGGGCCTTACAAGCTGTATGTCTCTTCATTTCAAACACTGCATGCAAAAAAGTGGCTGGTAGATGAAGTAAGACACTTGACTACTGGTGAAAATGTATCCAAATCAATTGTGTTAGTATAGGGAATGTGTTTTGTTTCAAATACAGGTAGATGATGCATACCTACATCACATAATTAAAAACCTGCAGGCAAGTGTGAATTATGTGAACTGTGTGCTTGTGGTTTATTTTTTTGTTTTTGTTCAGCGTGATCATTTTTAATTTCATATTTCACAGGAATCTGTCAAATTTGTGCAGTTGTTGGCAGTGTGTTGTTTAATGGGCAAATACACAAACTTGGAAAAGGTGGGTTACTTATCATAATTACAGCTATAAGACATTTATCAAATTGATTACTATCTCACTTTAAACCCGTTTGTGCAGAATATTATTTCCCGAGGAGATTTGGTTGTGTCCAGTAAATGTTGGACATCACTGAATTTTAGTGGTATTTTTTAATTCACAAAGTTTACCTTTCTTTACTCATGTTATTGGACTCTATTATTTCATTCTCTCCTGTATATAAGGTTGTTACTTTATCTTTAAAGGAAAATCAGAACACTAAGCAAAAGTCATAAAATGTAAAAATCTGAATTACATAATACCTAACTTAGGTTACATCTTCATAATAACAATGGACACAATTATAAACCACCAATGTCTTGATCAATCCTGGAAAGGTTTCAACCTTATGTGTGTATATAGATATTCAACTTTAACCCTATGACATTGCAGAGTGGATCTGCTCTATAGAGACAAAATTATGAATGTGAAATGCGTTTACCAAATTAAACATTTTAGATTATTGTCATAACTGAGCAGCTCATGTTTGTCATGGACCCACTGGGAGCTGAAATTGCTTATATATATAAATTGCACAATAACTGGGAGGTAAGTGTGCCTCGTGAAAAAAGTTGTTGTTTAAAAAAGGAAGTTTTTGAATTTTTATTTTGTTTTTTTAAACTAGTTTGTTCCCTCAGATGACCACTCCTAAAAACCAGGGAAAGAAATATTTGTTTGGAAGGGCGATGGAGACATGCAGAGTGCATCTGCTCTATAGAGACCAAATTATGAATGTGAAACGTGTTTACCAAAATTAAACATTTATTTTAGATTATCAGCATGACTGAGCAGGTGCCGCAGCTGCCGGATAACTTTGGATACATTTTGAGTTGGACTGAGCAAGGAACCAATTAGGAGAAGAACCTTGAGAACGATTCAGCTATTATATCAAGAGGAAATCACTGAAGACTGATTGTTTCATGCTGTATACCTTACGGCAGTAAGGCGAGAGGCTTTCATATACACAGGTGTCATCACAGAAGATTTGTTCAGCACTGGCCATTTTTTACGGTGGAGGGATTCACTTTGTATGCAATATTTTTTTTTAAACTGTCACAGACTCCTTCTGGATAACATGGTTTAATTCTCCACCATTTTGCTTAAGTTTTGCTTGAGTTTTGCTTGACTTTGCACATGGACTTTTGTCACTTTGTTTTGCTTACTTGATAATTTGATGTTTTATGCTATAAGCTTTATTATTATCAGTACACTGTTAATGTTACTCTTTATTTATTAATCATCGCACTTTGTGCATTTTGTTATTTATATTCACACAGAGCAACATCACTATTTATTCATAGTTACATAGTTACATAGTAGGTGAGGTTGAAAAAAAGACACAAATCCATCAAGTCCAACCTATGTGTGTGATTATGTGTCAGTATTACATACATATCCCTGTATGTTGCGGTCATTCAGGTGATTATCTAATAGTTTCTTAAAGCTATCAATGCTCCCCGCTGAGACCACCGCCTGTGGAAGGGAATTCCACATCCTTGCCGCTCTTACAGTAAAGAACCCTCTACGTAGTTTAAGGTTAAACCTCTTTTCTTCTAATTGTAATGAGTGGCCACGAGTCTTAAACTCTCTTCTGCGAAAAAGTTTTATCCCTATTGTGGGGTCACCAGTACAGTATTTGTAAATTGAAATCATATCCCCTCTCAAGCGTCTCTTCTCCAGAGAGAATAAGTTCAGTGCTCGCAACCTTTCCTCATAACTAAGATCCTCCAGACCCTTTATTAGCTTTGTTGCCCTTCTTTGTACTCGCTCCATTTCCAGTACGTCCCTCCTGAGAGAACTGAACAGCATACTCCAGGTGCGGGCGGACCAGAGTCTTGTAGAGCGGGAGAATTATCGTTTTATCTCTGCAGTTGATCCCCCTTTTAATGCATGCCAATATTCTGTTTGCTTTATTAGCAGCAGCTTGGCATTGCATGCCGTTGCTGAGCCTATCATCCACTAGGACCCCCAAGTCCTTTTCCATCCTAGATTCCCCCAGAGGTTATCCCCCCAGTGTATAGATTGCATTCATATTTTTGACACCCAAATGCATTATTTTACATTTTTCTACATTGAACCTCATTTGCCATGTAGTCGCCCACCCCATTAATTTGTTCAGGTCTTTTTGCAAGATTTCCACATCCTGCGGAGAAGTTATTGCCCTGCTTAGCTTAGTATCGTCTGCAAATACAGAGATGGAACTGTTTATTCCATCCTCCAGGTCGTTTATGAACAAATTAAATAGGATTGGTCCCAGCACAGAACCCTGGGGGACCCCACTACCCACCCCTGACCATTCTGAGTACTCCCCATTTATCACCACCCTCTGAACTCGCCCTTGTAGCCAGTTTTCAATCCATGTACTCACCCTATGGTCCATGCCAACGCACCTTATTTTGTACAGTAAACGTTTATGGGGAACTGTGTCAAATGCTTTTGCAAAATCCAGATACACCACGTCTACGGGCCTTCCTTTATCTAGATGGCAACTCACCTCCTCATAGAAGGTTAATAGATTGGTTTGGCAAGAACGATTCTTCATGAATCCATGCTGATTACTCCTAATGATATCATTCTTATTACTAAAATCTTGTATATAGTCCCTTATCATCCCCTCCAAGAGTTTACATACTATTGATCTTAGGCTAACTGGTCTGTAATTCCCAGGGATGTTTTTTGGGCCCTTTTTAAATATTGGTGCTACATTGGCTTTTCTCCAATCAGCTGGTACCATTCCAGTCAATAGACTGTCTGTAAAAATTAGGAACAACGGTCTGGCAATCACCTGACTGAGTTCCCTAAGTACCCTCGGATGCAAGCCATCTGGTCCCGGTGATTTATTAATGTTAAGTTTCTCAAGTCTAATTTTAATTCCGTCCTCTGTTAACCATGTAGGTGCTTCCTGTGTTGTGTCATGAGGATAAACACTGCAGTTTTGGTTACTGAAGCCCCCCGATTCCCTCGTGAAGACTGAGGAGAAGAATAAATTCAATACCTCTGCCATCTCCCCATCCTTTGTAACCAGATGTCCTTCCTCATTCTTTATGGGGCCAATATGGTCTGTCCTCCCTTTTTTACTGTTTACATACTTAAAGAATTTCTTGGGATTTTTTTTGCTCTCCTCCGCTATGTGTCTTTCATGTTCTATCTTAGCCATCCTAATTGCACCCTTACATTTCTTATTGCATTCTTTATAAATTCTGAATGCTGTGGATCCCTCAACCTTGTATTTTTTGAAGGCCTTCTCCTTTGCTTTTATATGCATTTTTACATTGGAGTTAAGCCATCCAGGATGTTTGTTCGCTCTTTTAAATTTATTACCCAATGGGATACATTGGCTAATGCCCTTATTTAATATGCTCTTAAAGCAAACCCATCTCTCCTCCGTATTCTTTGTTCCTAATATTTTATCCCAATTTATGCCTTTTAGCAAGGTTTGTAGTTTAGGGAAGTTGACTCTTTTGAAATTCAGTGTCTTTGTGTTCCTTTCATGTCTCCTATTTGTGTGATTTATACTGAAACTAATTGACCTGTGATCGCTGTTACCTAAATTGCCCCGTATTTCCACATCTGTTATCAGGTCTGTATTGTTGGTAATCAGTCATCATTCATTTCCCTTCTTTGCTGTCAAGGATCAGTTTATCAGGTGTTTGCTGCTTTTTTGATCTGGTCACTCTGGTCTACTTGGGAGCATGTGCCCCATTGAGTGTTTTTTTCCCTTTCCTTTATTTTGTTAAACATTTACTGCGTTTGAATACCATGGGATCACCAGACGTTTATGATTTCTCTCGCGACTAATTCTGGATGGCTTGTTTAGGCCAGGGTTGCCTCTATTAGAAACAACATATCTTCTGGAAAAGGGATATTAACATATATTGAGTTAGTTACAATGACGTGCATATTGTTACGGCTTTCCATATGTGGATGTAAATTAGTGGTACAATGTTGTAGATGAACTATTGTAATGTGCAATCATGACCACACCCAAACCTTGGGAAACCCCTCTTTTTTTACCCCTCCCCAGGCTCTATTTTCCCTCGTTTTACCCCCCCCCGGTTCAGTGCCATTTGATCCCCGTATGGACGCCCAAGGGTGTGTACTAGGTTGGATACACATCCCCCTTGGGCTTTTTTCTTTCCGAGGGGGTTGCCAACCCGGTATATGCCCTCATAGTCCTCATAGTCCTTGGCATACCGGTATAACCGTATCCTACAGCCATTATTCCAATTGTCTAAGTTTTCTTTCTTGGCTCAGCACTGTCTCCATTGGAAGTCAAATGGACTGTGTTTTTTTTTTTTTTTTTGTTCCTGCTCTTGCCTTGGAGGGTGGTTTTGGTGGAGCTATGGTTGCATAAGCTAAAGAGCTTTCAAGCTGCATAGATATGAATGTTTTATGTATACTCTCTTTGTGTATTTACCTTCTTCTTTTTCTCTTTTGAACATCCAAGGCTGTTTTTATCGTGAATATTGTTGTTGAATAATTGAAAAGCCTCGTCCATTTTCCTGATGAAGCCTTCCGGACGAAACATGTTTATTTTTGGTATCGTCAGCAATATTACCAACAAAAAATAGGTGTGGCCATGGAAGCAAAGTTTGCCCCAAGTGTTGAAGAACATTTTATGTCCAAATGGGAGGAAGAAAGTATTTTTATTGACCCACCGGAAGAGCTTATTTTTTATAGACGATACATTGATGATGTGGTTTTGATTTGGAAAGGGGACCGTGATCATTTACACCATTTCTTCAACTGCCTTAATAACGATAGGAATATTAAACTATCATGGCAAATTGAAGAGGACACCATCCCTTTCCTGAATCATTTTAAAAATCGTTGATCGTAAAAGCTACCTATTAAAAGTTGTCGTCATAAAAATTGGCTGTTCAATATTCCAAAAGGACAGATTATGCTACTCAGACACAATTGTACATATGTAGGGGATTTCCTTACAGGCCAATAAGATTGGCGAAAGATTTGTACAGAAAGGATATGACAAGGAACTTGTTAAAAGGGAAAATTGAGGAAGTAACACATATGCACAGGGGAGATTTAATTAAAGATAAGATATCTGTTTGCCAACAAGATTTAGTATCTATAGTACTGGATTATAATACCCAACACAAACAAAATTGAGAAAATAATACGACACTGGCATATTTTAAAATCAGATAGACTTCTCCAAAATGTATTACCTAAAAGACCAAGGTTTATATATAGGAGAGCCCCCACTCTCCGTGATCAACTAGTTAAGTGTGTGATTGACCCTCCAAAAAAGATGTGATCTCACATTCAGGGATCCCTGTACGTCTGCCGCCTTGATGTGAGCACATGCGCATTGATGCCTTACACACGTCCGCGGAGCGGCGGTGACGTCAGAGAATACTTAAATGGGGAGATTTCTCCTCGCTCCCCGTCATTTATCTGCTGGACATCACAGAGGAAGGAGGGAAGGCTCTCTCCTTCCCGGTTTACTCAATCCCTGTAACATCCCTGCAAGGTAGGCTGTTTCATATATGACAACTATGGATACTTCTTTTTATTTAATATCCCCTCTCTCTGCCATTATTGGCTAAATCTTTAATGTAATTTAATTTTATTCATTCATTTGGCTACTTTTGTTGGTTTAGGTGCTGGTTTTAGGTTCAGGCTGATCCTGATTCCTCCCTCTCCAGACCTTCCCCAATTTCTTTGCTACAGAAGCTTCTTTCTCCTCACATCCTACAACGGTGCTCCTGTCCTATTTCAACACCCAGGATGTCTTGTGCAATTAATTGATTCTATTATTTAAAGTATTTCCAAGGTAAAATTAATAAATTATCTTTAATACAATGATTTTCTGATTAAGAACAACCAAATCAGATTTTCAAACATACAAATAAATATTTTTTCAATTATTTCTGTCCTGTCTTTTTCAATTAGGATATCACTAATCTTGACTATATAAGTATTACCTCTGCAAGTTTATTGGCATCTCAGGGTTACAAAGAGAGGGCTGTCTCATGGATTAACCTTTTCATTTCCTGGTGATCTTCAGCTTCAATATGTAACTTTTGTTAACTCTTTTTCTAGGTAAGGTTTAGTATTTTGCTTTATATTTATTGTTATTTTTATTTATTTATTTTTTAACCAAACACCAATTCAATTTGAACAATTGTAATATATTAATATGGATTCATATATACTTCATGTAATATTGTAAAAAAAGTTTTCAGAAAACATTTTCAAATTGGTATATGACTTACAAGAGTTCTTTTCATTATGAATATTTAATTAAATAATAATTTTGTTCTGTATTATTATCTTTCTTTCTTTATGTAAATTCCAGTTTTATTAAGGGTACCACACAATCTCCTGAAGAAGCTCCACTGAGTGAAACATGTTGAGAATTATTATGTCATGTATGGCCTCCAAATAGGCTTTTTTAAACAAATTGTAATAAAATGTCTTTTTTATCTCAATATGGTTCAAAAAGTTTTTTTGAATACTGACACCTTCAAAGTCCCAAGGCTTCATGCCTAAAGCCCTCTCTTCCTCCAAAAAAGAGCTTAATGTTGCGGGCAGTTGCTGTGTTTGGTTTGCACTTCCTGCATGCTCTACATATTGAATCTGAAGAGAGGGAAAAGGCAGAATTAGAAAGATTTACTGAAGGAGCAGTTTGCAGTAGCATCCAAGTGTTTGGAAGAAATTGCAAGCAAGGCAAAAGATTTAGAAAGTAGGGTAATCAAAGTTAAAACTGCAGTGGCTTCGAAAAATGTTCAAATCCCTGTAGGCTGAGCTGAAGATTTGAATGAGCAGTGTGCAGCCCTCATGAACAAGTCTAATGATGCCCTAACAAAGGACATAGGTCTGAAGCTCATAAGCAGAAGTAGGACGTGTGCCACTGTTACTTCCCATTAGCGGGAAGCTGAGAATTTGATCAGCTAAAATGGCCGAGTTGAGTCAGATACGAGGAAGGCAAGGCCTATGATCTCCAGGAGACACGTGCATTGATTTACTTACGGTGGGGCTCCCTAGAGAGGAAATAGATGGGATTACTACACCAGCATAGAAGTGGAAGCAAGTTGTTGGGAATGGTAAATTCAGTCACATTAAGTGTTTCTGTTGCCCAAAAATGGGGCACTGTGCTAACATGTGCCATGCTTTGAAGACTGGACAACAGCAGGCCTGTGTTCTTCCCAGGACAGCACGGAGAGACATGCAAGTTTATTCATTATGTTGGCAGTCAATGCCTTTCCGTGAAAGTGTTTCTAGGCAACAGTGGGCACCCTACAATAGTTTTGCAGTTAGAAATGGGCAGATAGAGAAATGTGCTCACAGTGAGCTTTGTTTTTTGGCACAGTTGAAAGGAACATATAATCTGCTTTGTCTCTTACTCTTTTCAGGTACTGAGCATCCAGAGGTGGAGCATGATGGGAGGATGCAGACCAGAAGAGAGCCTGAGGAAGATGCAGATTATTTCCTGATGGTGGCTGAATTGGAATGGACTTTCATCTGAGCTTTTTTTTATGACTAAGAGGACAAGAAACTTTCATCTGGGACTTAATTTCCACAAACTGCCACAGACATTGTTAACCCTGTTCAAAAATGTTGCAGCCTTCCAGGGACAACAAAACAAACAAAAGTCTGACCGCCTAGAAGATATGGTGGTCGAAAGGGAAATTTTTCCTCCCATTTAACATACGGGGGGGGGGGGGGGGGGATTTTGCTCTTTCCTGGACAGGTTGGCAATTGTTTGTACTTTTATAATAAAGTCCATTTTCTGTTTGTTTAAATAGTTTGTAAAATAAAAGAAATTTATTTGACCTTCCTGATTCTGTACAGGCTTCAGTCCTATGTCCTTTGTTCATGAGGGCTGCACACCGCTCATTCAAATCTTCAGCTCGGCCTACAGGGGTTTGAACACTCTTCGAAGCCACAGCAGGTTCAACTTTGATTACATCCAAAACCCCTTGCAAGCAAGGCAAAAGATTTAGAAATCAGGGTAATCAATTTCAACATTTATTATAGCATAAGGTAGCAGTTTGTGGAGGAAATACCCAGCTTGCGTTATCAGGGATTCTTTTACTAGCAAAAATAACGTATTCCTAAAAATCTTAGTAAAATAACAAAATCACAGGATTATAAATGCACCATGGGGTGTTTGATTCCAGTCTAGCTCTGCATAGAAGGCACTCAACTTCCATGTTTTATTGTCAAAGCTTTATTGTTTCTCATAATGTGACAGGTGAAATGACAGAGTGAGTAGCAGACAGTGTGTGTCTAAAGCCTCATACACACGGTTCGATTGTTGGCAGGGGATTGTCTGACAGACTGTTGTCCTAAAATTGTGCCATTAGTACGCTCCTTTTTGACAATTGTTGTCAGAGTTTCAGCCAACAAATGTTGGATGGCAGGCTAGTAAATTTTCGGCGGACACCGGCTCCACGTCATATTTTCGGATGGTCAGTACACAAATCCGTCACACAAAAATCTTAAGTACAAACAGCCATGCTCGGACTCAATGCTCACCAAACACAAAATTAGCAGAAGTGGCCCAAAAGGGTGGTGCCCAAGAGCTGAAATTCCTCGTAGTACGTCACTACGTTCACGTTTGTGGCACGACAATTGTGTAACGTTGGTATGCAAGACAAGATCCTGGCACACGCCCTTCTGATAAAGATCAGACGCTCGGTTGGCCAACATTTGTACGCTGTGTACAAGGCTTTACTGTGTGTGTGTGTGTCTCAGTCACTGTCTCACAGACATTGAGAGGCTTACACATTATGATGGAGTGTGAGATACACCGATTAGGAGTTAGGAAAACCAATGAACTCTGCATCACGTGTCATTTCACAACGTGTTTAATTGACACAGAGAGGGACTCAGTCTCTATCTGTCACCCAGAGATTGAGAGAGGTGACAGTGTGTGAGGATGTGATGGAGAGTTTGAGCCTTAGACCCCTTTCACATTGAGGCGCTTTTGGGCTAAAAATAACCCCTGTAAATGAAATTTAAAGACATCTCCATGTTTACCTGAACTAAAACTCAATGGGTTTCTGAGCCCCCAGCTCCAATCCCCACCATACTTGTAGACTTGTCATTAAAATTAAATGTAATTATTTTGGTGATGCAGATTCATGGTCTAATTTTGAAAACTAAGATGTGTTAAACGCTCATAATGTAAGTTTTTGGGCTATACATACATTAAAGACCTTAATTTATTTTCACGTAAATTAATGTTCCGAATTCTGTATGATTAACCACAGCCATTGACTCAGATCCAGCAACCAGGCAGTGCTCTATGGAAAGAAATGAATATTAATGACATTAAAGCTCTGGAAGATTTAATGGAATTATGGGATGAAGGACATATAGATGAAACTGAATATATAGAAGCTGACCTTCTTCAATCTGGTCAGGTTGCTGCCTCTCCTAAACTAGTGCCTTCCCCAATAATGTCCTTACCCAAAGACTATAAACTGAAATCACGTACTTTTCCAACTTTGCAGGGCAATCCCAGTGTGTGGGCTTTCACCCAACAAGTAACTAACGAGATACGCAAAACCAAATGGAAGGGATTGACCCAAACCAATTTAACACCAGCCCAAAAAGAGGCACTAATCTCTTTACAAGAAATGTACCTAATTATAAAGCCATCTGATAAAGGGGGCAACTTGGTTGTAATGGAAAATTCTCAATATGAGTCAATGGTTATGAGGCTTCTGCAGACTAGTGAGTGGTACAGAAAAATACCAGAAAGTCATGTTAACTACACAGTGACTCGCTATAGACAACTCCTCAGTTCAGCTTCATATCAAGGACTAATAAATAATAAAATGTGGGAATTTCTCAACGTTCCAGCTCCCAAAACTCCAACTTTATATTGCCTCCCCAAAATCCACAAAAATGCCATCAATCCACCAGGGCGTCCCATAGTCTCAGGAATTGGCAGAGACAGAGACCGCCAGTGAACTTATTGATGATTTCCTGAGGCCCCATGTAGAGGGATTGCTGTCTTATTTGCAAGGCACCAGTGACCTCCTCAGAACCCTTGATGGCATCACAGTTCCAGAGGGATTGTGGCCTTAGACGTTGAGGCCCTCTACAACTCCATCCCCCTTGATTTGGGTGTTGGGGTTGTAGAGGGCTTCATTTCTGAGAATGATGAAGCACCTAAGACCTATAATAACTCATTTTGGATTTACTTTGATTCATTTTGACCAACAACATTTTTCTTTTTGGACAATCCTACTACCTCCAGATACAGGGAGTAGCTATGAGGACCAAATGTGCTCCCTCATATGCAACCTGTATCGGGGGGGGGGGGGGGAGCGGGATCTCTTTTTTTTTAGAGATGATATGCAGGCATTCTAACAAATACCCATCTGGAGGCGATTTATCAATTATATTTTTTTCATCTGGACTGGTAGCAGAGAGGATTTATCTGCTTTGTTTGAGAGTCTTGAGCAAAACATTTAACTTAAAATTCACAATGGAAACCAGTCAACAAAAATTAACATTTTTGGACATACAGATTTTTATTAGCAAAAATAGGAAAAGGATTTCCCCAAGTGGGGTTTTTAGGCAGCGGGGTTTGAAATATTAGACCAATGTTGTATAAGAAGGATAATGTTTGTTGTACAAAAAATAAAATACACAAGGATTGTTAAAAAAAATGAGCTCTGATATAGAGTGTTTACAAATCTGGTGAAATCAGACACGCATTTATACAGACATATTTTTCATAACAACATCATATAAATATTATCAATATCGAAAAAAGGATCTGACGCGTTTCAACCTATATGTTCAAGGTCTTCTTCAGAGGTCTGTCTGTTAAAAATATACAATAAGGATATACTTATAGAGGCTTAGTTACATATAACAAAAGAAACATATATTCCATATAACATAGTTACCCAATGATGCGTGTCCTATAAGCGAAAAACTTCCTATAAGAGAGGCCCCTTAAAATCAAAATGCCTGCTCACTCTCCCCATGAGTAACTTTCAGGGAGATGAGTGGGCCAATCTTATGCTAGGTTATGAAACGAATTTTGAATGGGGCGATCGGGTCAAAACTCTGATTTTATTCCTTGTTCAAAAACTGAATAAAGTGCTGGAGAAAAAATCAGCACTCTTTTGGCATGTAAAATCGCTAGATAGATATATGAAAGAAAATATCAACCCCCTAGGACTGCGAATCCAGGTTTTTCCCAACCTAGATCAAACGAGCACTGATCTAAAAAAAGAATGGGAGGCCAACCTCAATGCATGCTCTAGGGAAATGATGGCTATTCTCATTCGAGAATATAACAAACAAATAGTATTGTTGGATGTAGAAATCAACAATATAGAAACAGCCTTAAAACCCTTTACACAGCATGCCCTATATTTGGAGCTGCAGAAAAACCTTAGAGATGACCTGTCAAACCATAATAGGGGTATCCTACAGAAAAAAGAATCTAAGTTCTGGAGGGATAAAACGGCGTTTACAGAAGGACGAGCATATAAGTGGAGTGCTCATATCCCAAGAAATCAAAATACTAAACAAGATATACCACAACAGCAATTTAAAAATACAAATAACATGTCAAAAACAGAAAGATAAATCTGGTCCTAGTCAGAACCAAAAAATACCACCTAAGGGACGGGGAAAATTCAAAAGAAATCAAAATAATCGAGGTTCCCCCGAACAAGATAGGAAAAAACGTACCGTCGACACAACTGCGGAGAATGGGTACAATGCTTCCACCTATGATCAACCACCCCTATTTTTAGGCTTGATATGTCTACTATAGGAACGAGCGAAACGGACTCTGTTTCCTCCAACATTTCAACTAACACCACTCACACGAGCCAAACAACAGGACGTCTGAAACCTGGATCTCAGGGTCCTTTAAACCCGACAAGGGGACTCCCCTTACCCCAAACAAACAGGGGAGTAGGGAATTTGGACGCATATGTCACGAGGGTACAACAGAATCCCTCAGTGTGATCAATCTGTCGTCCTACCCCCTATCCCCAGTAGAAATCAGTGTACTGTCACGTGGTCTGACCTTTTGTCCACAAGATAATTTCGACACCATTGAAGTGATTACTGATTTGCAACTTTTTGCACGACGGCTACTACTCAAGAGCCTTCATGCAAAAACAGATTCGGACATCGATAAAACCGATTGGGCCAGCTTCAGCATGAGAGAATTTAAAGCCCTACGAGACTTAACACTTCTCTTTCAGGAAAACAATACCCTGGATCTAATAGATCAAATTGACTTAGAGACTCTACTCTCTAATGCCAATGAACCTACATCAAATCCCGCAGTGAGCTTTAAAAAGCCCTCTGCCAGATTTCCCCCTTTTAATCTGAATCCAAGCATAGAGATTTTTGTTAACCAAACATTAAGGGATGTCTCCAAGCTCCAATGCAAAATCCGTCCTCAAAATTTAACTGCAGAAGAATCTAAGGCTCTTGACTCTTTATGTAAGAACACCGAAATTACAATAAAACCATCCGATAAGGGAGGCAACGTAGTCCTGATGAATAATGAGGACTACGTTAGAATGTGTCAAAACATTCTGGATAACGGGGAGTGGTATAAAACCATCCCCACCAGACTCATACAAGCCTCAAATGATACATTTTACGATCTGATTCAATCAGCCTTTGAAAGAGGAGTAATCACCAAGGATCAATATGAGTTCATCAGGATTAAATATCCACGGGTGGCAACGTTTTACATCCTACCCAAGATCCATAAGTGCCAGGCCAAACCTCCCGGACAACCAATTATCTCCGGTAATGGAGGAATATCGGAAAACCTAAGCAGGGTGATTGATTCCTTTCTGCAGCCTTTTGTTTTGAGCATGCCTTCTTTTTTGAAGGATACAATACATTTGCTGCAAGTAATCTAGGGGATCACCCTCCCAGCTAACTCATTCTTGGTGGCTGTCGATGTCGAGGCCCTGTACAGCTCGATCCCCCACAGCCAGGGGATCCAGCCAGCTGTGCGAGCACTCCTACATCGAAGCCAAAAATACGATGGAGCATTGCACGAGTTCATCATTGATGGGCTTGATTATATTCTGCACCACAATTTTTTCTGCTTTAACAACTCCTACTACCTCCAGGTGCAGGGCGTGGCCATGGGTACTTGTTGTGCCCCGGCCTACGCCAATATGTACCTGGGGGAGTGGGAGAAGGCCCTCCTAGATGATGGGGACTTTGCGGTGTACACGGGCCACATACGTTTGTGGTTACGGTACATCGATGATGTCATCATCTGGGAGGGCTCGGAAGACATGCTGCTTCGGTTTCTTGATTGTATTAACCAAAACAAATACAATTTAAAATTTACCATGACATATGACCGCAACCAAATGACATTCTTGGATGTCAAGTTAGGACACACCTCGGAAAATAAAATTTCAAGCACCCTATTTCGCAAAAACACTGCAGGAAATACGGTGCTCCATGCGGACAGTTTCCATCCTAGTGTTAAAAAAATCGATCCCATATGGACAATACCTGCGGCTTCGCAGGAATTGCTCAGATGGCATTCTTTTCAGACAAGAAGCCCGTAACTTGCAAACCAGATTGCTGGCACGGGGTTATAGCCGCTCTTGCCTTCGGAAAGCCTACAATAGAGCAGCTGCACAATCTAGATGGGAATTGCTATCTAAAAAGAGGGTGACGGATGGCCCTGGTGCGGATTCTACCAGGATCATCCTGCGATTCTCTAGACAGCACCAGACAATTAGGAACATAATCCAAAAACACTGGTCCATACTCACGGATGACCCAAAAGTCTGTAATTTTATTTCCAAAAATCCATCAATTACCTATAAACGCGCCCTCTCGCTCAAAGACAAACTGGTTCAAAGTGAGTTTAAAGTGAGATCTAAACACTGTTCTATTCTTGGATCATTCCCATGTGGACGCTGCTCCTCTTGCCAGTATATAAAACGGGACAAAACCTTCAGCCTTCCGAATGGGGCCCTGTTCAAACCCAAGCATTTTACCAACTGCCAGACACGAAGGATAGTATACCTCATGTCATGCGAGTGCGGTTCATTTTATGTTGGTAAAACAAAACAAGAATTTCACCGTCGGATGTCCAAGTATATCTATCACATGCAGATTGGGAATCACTATCTACCATTAGGAAGACATGTGGCGACAGTACACAACTATAAGATGCCTAAAGTGTCCTTCACCGCACTCGATCGGATACATATACCGAATCGAGGCGGTGATTGGAACAAAATTCTGTTGCAACATGAACAGAGGTGGATATATAAGCTGCATGCCACCTCTTTTACGGGGTTGAACGAGGCTATTTCATTTGCCCCATTTTTAAAAGGGGCTTTGTGTCCGGAAAGACCCAATAGACCCCCCTTTCAATCAATAAATGATTTCCCTGTTCAATATAGGCCTCCATTGTTTCTTCTGTTTGATACCCATTTTGAACAATGTGTTCGCATGTAATTCCTATATTGACACATATATGGGTATCTTTCCCATCTCCCCCTGTTTTTTTGTGTCTTAGGTCGTATTTAATTTTCATATTTATTTTTTATTTTTATCTTCATTATTTTTTCAAACTTTTTAAGACATGTGAATTTCTCTTGCATATATGGATGTTTCATGTGTCAATATACTTATAACCAATGCACTATGAGCTTGGGTTAATTTGCCCATGGATGTTAGGAACTATCAGTCCTCTATATACATATGCGTATATATGTATACACTTATCCTTGTAAATCATTACATGTCTCTTTCTATTTGCTTGCCTTTTTCCCCCATTGGGACTTGGCGGCTCTGCTATCGCGGCCTCTGGGCCGGGGCCTGCCATTCTGATGTGTCTTCCCGACAAGGGGGGGGAGGGGACCGCCTTCGGTGCTGACTCCTCCCCCCCTCTCCCCATTGGACACCCGGGTTGGCCCTGGTTGCCACATTGGGGATACTTCCTCCCTTGCCGGCGGCGTTCGGGGACACCCTCAGATGCTCCCGGCACTGCGCATGCGCGGGGCCCCGCGCGTGCCATGTGACGCGGGCGCGTCACGTGATTACGGCGAGGATGACGTCAGGGACGGGGCTTCGGCTCCACACAGGGCTGCCCTATTGGCGGCCATGCCCTCCACGATGTTCCCACAGATTGGGGCGGTGGGGGGAGGCGTCCACACCTGCGGGGAATTCCTTCCTAATTGGTATATGCCCATAAATAAGGATACATATATGCTCTCAGAGCACAAAAGCACAAACACTGGCAATTTCTCTATCTGGGTGGTCTGACTTTCTTGCAGCTCTCACTTGGTAAGTACACTTTTCAGCACTGTGCTCCTGCACTGCCTTAGCCCTGTATGAAATGATCAGTCTATTATACTGATCCTATATAGATAATGGATGCTTTATACTATATACAATATTACTTTCTTTTTATATTTTTAGACTTGTCAACTGTTTGGATGAGCGTCAACTAAGCCTGACAAACCCTGTGGCCGATCCCAGGTCGGGTCACATTTGGGTCTAAACATACAGGGCAGTACAGTGCAGTTTCACATTTTGCTTGCATATTGGCAAAGGTAACGCACTGATGATTTTTTTATCATGTTTTCTGCGGGCACTTTCACCTATTTTTCAGTTTTATACTTTCACATTTCTGCTCACTTACTTCTACTTGAGTGACCTATCTTTGCATACACGTTTTATCTATTTTTGTCTGCTATATAGCATGTATAATATATAACATATACTGCACGCATAGTCTTTTACTTTTAAAGTCCAAGCACCGAACACCTATACACTATGCTTTTTTATTCATTTTTAATTTCACTTTGATCAATTCATTTGAATTTTTGATCACTATCAACTGGTCTCCTTTCTTTGATTTTTTTCACTTTTGGTACTTCCTTCATTTGTATACACGATCTATTTATTTATAAATATATATATATATCCAATACTATAAAAACAGTCTGTATATGAGGTATGTATACAGACTGATACCTTTATTTTTTCACTTTTTTACTTAATTAAGCATATACTTCTTAATACAATGTTTCGATATACACCACAAGTATGATCTCTAAAAGTGCTCTCTTTGGGCTTCTGCTGCAGGTGTTTGCCTTCTCCCCGACCGACTGTGTGGTCCGGGTGAGGGGGCGATCTTCAGTGTGACCTCTCGTAAGCCACATGATTGGTTTTCGCCCCTGCTTCGGTGGCCGTGTTGGTGGAGGCGTTACAGGACCTCTTGGGGAGAGTGAGCAGGCATTTTGATTTTAAGGGGCCTCTTTTATAGGAAGTTTTTTGCTTATAGGACACGCATCATTGGGTAACTATGTTACATGGAATATGATATGTTTCTTTTGGTATATGTAACTAAGCCTCTATAAGTATATCCTTATTGTATATTTTTAACAGACAGACCTCTGAAGAAGACCTTGAACATATAGGTTGAAACGTGTCAGACCTTTTTTCGATATTGATAATATCTATACGATGTTATGAAAAATATGTCTGTATAAATGCGTGTCTGATTTCACCAGATTTGTAAACCCTCTATATCAGAGCTCATTTTTTTTTAACAATCCTTGTGTATTTTATTTTTTGTACAATAAACATTATCCTTCTTATACAACATTGGTCTAATATTTCAAACCCCGCTGCCTAAAAACCCCACTTGGGGAAATCCTTTTCCTATTTTTTGCTTTCATATTAGGGGTGAGCAGCACTTTTTTCCCCCTCCCTCAATTGTGTCTCCTCTTTGCCATACAGATTTTTATTAAGTCTGATGGTGGCATCAGGTCTACACTTTTCCACAAACCATCTGCGGAAAACACCCTGCTTAATGCCACTAGTTCCCATCCTGCTCCTCTGATAACCAATGTTCCCCATATTGACAATAGCTTAGGTTGAAGAGGAACTGCAATGAACGTGCTCAATTTGAACAAGAAGCAAAAACTTTGCAGACCCGCCTAAAACAACGAGGCTACAGTAGCAAATATCTCACAAAGGCCTATATTAAAGCCAAAAATCAGGACAGATCTACCTTGATTCATGACAAAAAATCTCCGAAAGCTAACCCAGGGGTTAGACTAATTACTCGGTTCTCCAGCCAGCACCAACAGGTACGAGACATTTTAACAAAATATTGGTATTTGCTGATGGGGGATCCAAGCATATCAAAACATCTTAAAGAATTCCCAGATATAACCTATTAAAGATTCAGGTCTTCGAGGGACAACTTTGTGCATTGTCATTATGCCCCACAATCAGTTGCCCCAGTCCAATCCAAGGGGACTAGGCCCTGTCATAAATGCAGTTACTGCCGATACATTTACACATCTTGACACATTATCCTTCCCAATGGTCGCATGTTTAAGCCTAAATTTTTGGCTACATGCCAGTCCATTGGCATAGTTTACATCATGATTTGTGACTGTGATGCATTTTATATCGGTAAAACAAAAAGCCCTTTTTTTTCATCGCATCAGAAAAAGAAGATGGAGACGCCCATAAGTCACCATATGGGTCTCCACCATAATTTTGATGATTCCAAGATGCACTATTTCGCTCTCGAACATGTCCCCCCCAATGAGAGAGGGTGTGACAATGACAAAATTTTACTGCAACGTGAGGCACGTTGGGTCTCTGACCTCTGTGCCCTCCATCACCCTGGCTTGAACGATGCTTTAAGTTTCAAATCATTTTTGTAATAGTCTTTCCAGTTTTTTTGTTTTATTTCATTTTATTTTCATTTTCTTTTTTCCTCTTTAATGATTTACTTTAATACTTATGTATCCATAACCAATCTTTGTTGTTGGTTTCTTTTGCTGCGCCATTTAATACTACTTGTACATAATTGCCTTGTATAACAAACATACAAAGGAATTGTATCCTTTTTGTACAAATATGTGGTTGCTTTGTTTTGACTGAACCTTATGAATTGCTAATTATTTACATCCATATTTTAGTTAGATATTGCATCAAATTTTTATGCTAAGGTTTAATTAATGCATTATTAGGGTGCACTTGACCCATCTCCCTTTCTCCTCTTTTTTGATTTTCTTCAAATAGTTGGCTTGCATGGACGCCCAGGGCACTCACCGGTCCGACTGATATGTGCCCTAGTTTTTTTTTTTGTTTTTTTTTTTATTTCCTTTTTTTTAGCTACTTCAGTTTTTGTCATTTTGAGGTACTTTAATCAACTTTTCCGTTCATTTACTTCCCTCACAACTACATCATAGTAGCTTTTTTTTTTTTTAAATGCCCTAGGTTTGTCTATTTGTTTTGCCCTGGGTTACTGAGCCGACTCCCTTCTGAGTTCCTATGCGATTTGGATGGGATGTGCAGACTTGTTTTGTCGCTTCCTTCCCCTACACATCGGCTGTCCTCATATCGTCTAGTGAGGGCATTGGACTTTCCAAGATGGCGGCCGTGTCTCGGACGTGCCGTCTATCACTCTGGGTGCATGCACAATGGCATCCTCCTATTACTTCCGTGACTCGACAGTGACGTCAGATGCCGCTGAGTTGGAAGGGAACCATTTAAACGGTGGTAATACACCGCTACACTGTGTCAGAGACATCCTGCACGTGGGAGAGGAAACATCTCTCTCTCGAGTCTCACTTATTCATTGTTATTTCCTTCAAACTGGTAAGCTCTGATTCCTTGTTCTTTTACTTAATCACAAGACCTTTATACTGTTTTAAGATCACCAGATCTTACCAGCAATATATATTATATTGTTTCAGGTTCACCCTACAAGTGTCATTTGGTTAACCAGTCTGGTTTGCTCCAAGCTCTTCCTTTGAAGAGTCCACACTGATCATATAGTTGGATATAATTTTCTATTGAATCATTACAATTTTGCTGACCAGCTATTCTCAGCAGTACAATTCAAGTTTTAAATTGATTTAATTCATCTGATTTTCCTTAAAGGTAATTGCTTTATCTTGAAATCCTGTATATATATATATATATATATATATATATATATATATATATATATATATATATATATATACACCCCCCCTATAGATGTAGTTCTATTTTGCTTTCTCAGGTCCCTACAGGGCTGTGTTTTATCCCCAATACATGCATCCATACCTCCCGCCAATACTTGTCCGCTTTATACATCCATCCCTCCCTCCAATACATGTCCGCTGTATACATGCAGCCCCTGTAGCCATCCAGTCCTGAAGGGGTTAAGATACAAAAATAGAACTGTACTCAGGAAATGCAAATGGCTTGTGCTGGTTAGCTAAATACACCCCGCAAACCCGCCCTTCAGTTGGCTAAACACTCCCCGCAAGCATCCAGGAAGAATAGCAGAAAACGTTTTGTTTTGCAGCACTGGCCATCTATAAAGATTCCACCCCATCTTTGCAGCACTGCCAATCATTTATAAATCTGCCTCCAACATGTACAAACCAACATGAATTCGCCACGGGAGCACGAGGCACAATCTGACAGAAAAATGTATTTTGACGGCTATTGTGCGCAGGTGCCGTCTCACCTTCACAGCAGCTGATCGTAAAATCAGCTGTTGTGCTGTTCTGTACAGCGCATGCGCAGTACAACCCAGGCACTTCGATAGCAGCACTATCTGACAGAACACCGGCACAGCTTGATCCCCTTGGGGGTGCCAGGCGCAAAAGGGGACTCCCCCAGACCGTCCTGATCGCAAATATTATTTGTGACTTGATGGGTATCAGAGGCCCAAAATACCCTACAAGATGAAACTGGCTAGTTTATGGGGTTTCATCAATAGTTTTCTGGTTTCACTACATACCGATTAATTCTCTGAAATACTATGTATTTGTCTCTCTGATCTCTTGCTAGATCCTCTGGAGTTACGCCTGCATTGTATCACAAAGCATCTCTTCTGTTTCACTAGTGTTCAGCTTGTATTTGACTTTTACACTTCAAAATAAAAAAAATAAATAAAAATATGAGATAAAAATAGCCACTGATTACTGTATAAATGTCATTGGCAGGAAAGGGGTTAACAGTAGGGGGTGATCAAGGGGTTAAATGTGTGTCCTAGGGAGTGATTCTAACTGTATGGGGATGGGACTGCCTGAAGGAGGAGACATATCGCTGTTCATACTTGGTCTGAACAACAGATGTGTCTCCTCCCCCCTGACAGAACGGAGATCTGTCTGTTTACATTGACAGATCTCTGTTTTGCGTCTCTCAGGAGTGATTGCAGGTGCCCGTTGGACACGCGCATTGGCTGTGTTGTCGTGCACCTGCCCCCTAGTGGTCTTAAAGCGGCCGACGTATACCTATGGCAATTTGCCTAGGCAAGGCAACCTGCCGCAGTTGGCAGCTGGTTGTCTAGTTGTTAGGAATACAGATACAATGCTCTTTAACAACTTAAAGTAAAATGTAAAATAAAAGTCATAGTTGGAGCAGCATTAAAAACTATATATATTTTTTTGTATTACTCTTCCCCTCTGTGATAACACCCGGACCACACCCAGACTGCTGGAGGGAAGCCTGGTCCTGTTACCCCATTCAAGATGCTTCCAGTGACACTAATCCTCAGCCTTGCTATCCTGGCCACATCCATGCCCATCGTTGACCCAGAAGATGGGGGGGGGGGCATTAAGTGGTCCTGGTGGCCAGTTTCAATGGCTGGTACAACTTCAGACATCAGGCTGATGTGTGCCATGCTTATAAAATCATCAAGAA
Source organism: Lithobates septentrionalis (assembly GCA_037952835.1). Classification (NCBI taxonomy): domain Eukaryota; kingdom Metazoa; phylum Chordata; class Amphibia; order Anura; family Ranidae; genus Lithobates; species Lithobates septentrionalis. Next base: position 710,666 of record JBBDGP010003876.1, read on the forward strand.
GAATGACATTCCTGATGAACAAATTGTGGCGATAATGCACAATAACATTGCAGATAATGAAGAGAATCCAATCAAAGGAATCATTATAAACTGTCCCAACAGTTCAAATGTGTATTTGGGAGGGCTGAAGGTCTACACAAAGGAAGAAAAGGAGTTTGTCAGTCCTGACAACTTCCTGGCAGTTCTGAGAGGTGACGCAGAAGTCTGGTGGCCTTCATGTAGAGGAACTGAACAAGACCATTCAGTACATGTATGACAACAAAAAGTACAAAAATATGGTTCTATACATCGAGGCCTGTGAATTGGGCTCCATGATGAATCGCCTCCCCAACAACATTGACATTTACACCACCACAGCCCCCAACCCTCACGAGCCTCTTATGCCTGTCATGACAAGAAGCAAGACACATTCCTCGGCGATCTTTACAGTGTTGGCTTGATTGAGAACTCAGATGTGGAGGATCTGTCCAAGGAGACACTACACAAACCGTTTTTACTGGTCAAGCAACACACCAATACCAGTCATGTGATGCTCATATTATTTCCAAAATGAACATAAGGCAGTTCCAGGGTACTTCTAAAAACAGTGGCCCCTTGCAGGTCCCTGGAGCCCAAACACAATACCTGATCCCCAGCCTAGAGGGGCCCATGGCCATCTTAAAGAGGAAGTTCCTGGCTACCAATGATGCTATTGAGGCCCGGAATGTACTGAAGAGGATAAAGGCCCTACAGGAGGCTAAAGCCTTGATCAAGGAATCAGTGAAGATTGTTTCTGTAGTGACTGAATCTGATAAGTTGGCAGAAGAGATTCTCAGCGATGAGACTGAAATTAATGATCAATTTGTTACCGTGCAAATGCAGAGCACTTCAAGAACCAGTTCTTTCCACTGGCCCAATCCTCTTTATGAATACTCTATGAGACAGTTGTACAGGTAAACCTCTGAATCTGGATACCCAGTGGAGAACATCACCAATGCTATGGATAATGTCTGCCAAGATCTGCACTGATACAGCTGGCAACACCAAGTCTTCCAGCAGAAGGCAGTAGAGGGGGACATGGGTGATGTGATTTGCCCCCTATAAAGCTGCTGCCTCAAACCCAATCTCTACTCTATGACCGTTTATTTGCCTTCAACATCACAGATCTTCAATACAAACCCCGGCCTTCACTTACACAGCCAAGTCCATTTAAGTTGGTTTGAATCCCAACCGCAACACTACCTGGCTGGAGTTTGCATGGCCAGATGATGCTGCCAGCATTACTGAAGCTGAAAATGGACTGGTACAGAAAAGTACATCAAAATCCCCACCATGTGATTGGCATTCACTGTGTTGCACACAGGTTAAATTTCAGTGTATTAATCTCTGTGAAAGAGGGGAAATGCATTGATAACCTTGACTCTGTTTTAAAGAAGCTGTACCAATTTTACCAGCATGCACCCAAGAGAATGTGACAGCTGAAAGTTTTCATGAAAAAAAATCTGAAATTTCAGGACTTGCATAAGATGGGTGTCAAAGTCAGTGCTCTCTCTGCACTTGTCAAAGACTGGAAATCAGTGACAGTCCACCTTCAATACTGTACGCTGCTGCAGAAAAAAGCCTGTTTTTTTTCAATAAACCATTTGCAGCTGCAAAAGCACTAACTGGATTTAAATATGTTCACATGCAAAAAACACTATTTATTCTTTAAAATCACTCAAAGATGTGCCAAAACAGTATGAGGAGAGATTTATAAAACGTATAACTTCAACTTCCTTGTTCCAGCATGAAAAGGACTATTTAATTCAGAATTATGTAAAATATCTAGAAGAGCAATATCTCATTCAGGAGGAATATTGAATGTTCAATGGCAGTGCTTAAAACTTTCGCCTACAAGACTACGGTGTTGATGACATCAGAATTTCCTCACAAAGCGACATTTTATGCTTATCCCAAGATCCACAAAAATCCAACCCAACCTCCAGGAAGACCTATCATCTTGGGTATAGGATCTAGAACTGAGAACTCTAGCAGATTCATAGATTTTTCCTAATGCCCCATGTCAATAGTTTACCATCTTTCATTAAAGACACTTTAGACCTACATAAACATATAGAGGAACTTGAAATACCCCCTAGAGCACTTTTAGTGACTTTGGACGTAGAAACCCCATGTTCCAGAATCGAAGAGAAATCCCTTATTCACAGAAAAATAAAGTTTAACAGTTACTACATCCCTAATAAAATAGGCAAACAAAAAAAACCCCCTAGGAGATGGGACTTTGAAAAGTGACTGAAAACACGTAAATATAAAAAAAACACAAGATGAATTAGATTTAAATACTCTTATGGAATTATCTGAGCATCAGGAGGGATTGGATCTCATCGATAGAATTGATTTCGAGAGTCTACTTGCAGCAAATATATCAACTAAGAAACCATTAATTCAATCATCACTTAAAAGAAAGTCAGACAAATTTCCCCCAATAGGCTCTAACATCAATCTGAGTGCCTTTCTAACTATGACCACTAGGGAAATTAACAAAATCAAGTTTCACCCAAAAAGCTTTTCCAATCTGTCAGAGGGAGAAATAAATGCTCGGAATAAACACAATTGACAATTAAATTGGCCAATAAGGGAGGTTATATTGTCCTAATGAATAATTGGCAATATAAAAACATGTGTCTGGAGATCTTGAATAACCAAATTTGGTACAAAAAAAATTCAAGATCTCTGATAGACAAATTTGAGAAAGAATTCTACAGTCTTATAGACAATGCCTATACTTATAAAATAATCTAAAAAAAATGTGGGACTTTGTTCAGACCCCATACCCAGTTATGCCAACTTTCTATAGCCTACCAAAAAGGTACACAAGAATAAAATACCTCCTCTGGGACGTCCAATCATGTCTGGGTGTGGATCCATCACGGAAAATCGTAGCAAGTTCATTGATGAACAAATTCGACCCTTTGTAAGTAAGCTGCCATCTTTTGTCAAAGACACTATACCCCTCTTACAATTACTGGAAGGCATGCTGATTCCACCTGATGCCCTGCTGGTGGCAGTTGATGTTGAAGCTCTTTATAGCTCCATCCTCCACCAGCAGGGCATCAAGGTGATCAGTCACGTTATCTTTCAGTCCTATAGAGATAACCGTCCATTTAACCAATTTCTCTTGTCGGCCCTTGATTTTGTATTAACACACAATGTGTTTTCATTTGATGGTTCCCACTACCTCCAAGTACAGGGCGTAGCGATGGGGACTTGCTGTGCCCCATCCTATGCCAATCTGTACCTGGGGGAGTGGGAACAGTCCTCTCTGATGATGCCTTCCTATGTATGACCCAACACTTCATCAGTTGGCATCGTTACATAGATGACACCTTAATTATCTGGGGGGGCTCACCCAAGTTACTTACATCCTTATATTGGTGTCGTGAACCAAAATTCTTATCATTTAAACTTCACTATGACATATAGTACTTACGCTGTCATTTCCTTGACTTCACAATCTCAAAAGAGAAAAATGGTTCTCTGACCAACTCACTGTACCGCAAGGATACAGCCTGTAATACCATTTTACATGCTGATAGTGCCCATCCTACGCCTCTGATCAGATCCATTTTGTTTAGTCAATACTTGTGATTACGTCGCAACTGTACAGAGGACTCAGTCTTTAGGAAGGAGGCTAATAACCTGAGATAGATTACTTCTCAGAGGTTATTCTCCCACCTGCCTGAAGAAAGCTTTCAAAAGAGTGACCTCTAAACCTAGACAAAATCTACTATCTAACAAACCTAAGAGGTCTAACAGTAATGAGGACAAAACCAATACTTTGAGAATCATTACTCGTTATACCAAACAAAATCAGCAAATAAAAGTTTTTCAAAATATTTGCACCTTTACATTATTGACCCGTCTCTTAGTCCTTTTTTCCCCTCGAAACCTTCCGTTTCCTACCGCAGGTCAAAAACTCTGAAAGATATTCTCACCCAGAGTGAATTCACTGGTGAATTTCGCTCTGATCCATGTAAATGACCTGTGGTGGATGCAGGCCCTTCAAACCAATTCATTACGCCAATTGCAAGACCACAGGCGTTGTCTACATGTTAATGTGCCAATGTGGCTCACTTTATGTAGGCAAGACAAAGCAGCAATTTTATAAGAGAGCGTCTAGACATATTGCTACCATGAAAAAATATTGCCCAGAACTACCCTTGGGACGACACATAAGAAAGCAGGATTCCAAAAATAAATTTCTCATCCTTGATAGAGTACACCCCAACCCTCGTGGGGGGGGGGATTGGAATAGGACCTTGCTACAACGCAAATCACGTTGGATACAAAATTTCAATGCAACTACAGCTCCAGGTCTTAACGATATAGTTAGCGATCGACCCTTTCTAGAGGGTTTCTCCTCAGGGGGATGGGAAGATTGATTTTGCTCAATAGCCCTGTAATTTCTTTTCTATTGTAATACTGTAAGTATTTGTCTGTAGTTATATTTGCGTAATATTTTATTTGTATTTTTGTACTTTGCTCCACATATATGTAGATGTATTTTTATGCTATTTGAGATGTTCGCTTAGCCAATTGGATTATATGTATACCAATCTGCTGTTTTTCACTATGGTTACATATGCCTTCCTTATTATCTTGTTCCCCCTCCAACATCTTTCCTGGTATCCGTTTGCTGTCCCACATGACACACTAGTTTGTTCATGTTTATTTTTGTATACAACTTTTCCTCCTTGGCTCCCCAGTCTTTTCTACCCAGCACAGGGGGGGAGGGGCGCACTCTGACGTACACTTGTTGGGCGCGCCCGTCCAGTACTTCACTGCTCTGCCTGGAATCTGCATCGGTGCTCACTCAGCGCAGGACTCCGCCCCATCCTTCGGGGCGGGGCCCTGCGCTCCTTGAGCAGGGGATCCTTTTCTGCGCATGCTCAGTGACTTCTTCCACTCGTATGTTCTTATTACTGCGCCGCGATGCCATTGCGCATGCGTGGCGACATTCTCCAGATGCAACCCCTTACCCCATGGTCACAGTGACGTCAGCAACGAGCTTCTACGCATGAGCGAGTGTCCTCTTGTGTACCATGTAGAGCCACTCACAAGGTAGTTAATCACAGCTGCTGCAGCTCCGCTTCTCCAGGGGATACGTACGGCTTTTCCGGCCACCTCTACAGACAGCGCACTCACCGCATATAACTGGACATGTTTTACTCCCTTTTTACTCATTCTCTTGATTAGCCTTTACTTTTGGAGACTATTATGTCCTCATGTATTTATCTGCCATTTACATACAGGCATACTTCCTGGACTGGAGGACTTAATATAGCCCCAATCCTTTGTAAAACAGATATGGGCTACTACATTCCTTGGGTTATACTTATTCCCTTCTACCTCGTTTTTTGGTAGGTGTTTACTTGTGCGGTATTTTCCCTTAAGTAATTTTTGGAGATTATATACACACACACACATATATACACACACTTTTTATAACCACATACTTTCCCTAATTTAAATATTTAGATTGTGAGGTCTTGCCTGACTGTGTGGCTTGGCGGGATCCTCGCTGGTAACACCTGGGAGCGAGGGTTGGAAAAAATCTTCTTTAACATCTGTTCAGCTACTTTTTTAGTGGTCATGTGAGATACCAAGTGGATTTCAATGATGTAAGATACTTTGCTTGTATATGTGATTTTCACTGCCGGGATATGTTTTCATCATAACTTAGTACATGTTCATTAACCATACACTAATATTTGATATATATGTTTTCTTAGACTTACGACTCTATATGCTTGAATAAAAGCCCTGAAGAAGGGCATTCAGCCAGAAACATTTTGGTCAAGTAAAAGAGAGTTGTTCCTTATGCATCTACATCCATCAACTATTATATGGATTTGTATGTTTGACATATTTATTCCTTTTATATCTTGATTACTAATATTTAATACAGATTCATATATTTTTTATATTTACGTGTTTTCAATCACTTTTCAAAATCACATCTCCTAGGGCGGTTTTTTGTTTGCCCATGTTCCAGAATCCGGCATGACAAGGGTGTACACACAGTATAATCTGTCTTGCGGGAACAGGAATGGACGCAATGGGACTTCAATTAATTCCTTCTGTCTACTCTACCACATACCTACACACAACTGCTATACATTCATGGGGTCCCACTACCTCCAGTTACAGGGCATGACCATGGGCACCTGCTGTGCCCTGGCCTACGCCAACCTGCACCTGGGGGTATGGGAACATGACCTATGGAAAGATGACACTTTGGGAGGACTCATAGACCATAAGTTATGTTAGTATCAATTTATCAACCTCTTTGTTGTTAGCACTGGCACTGTAGAGGAGTTAAATACATGTGTTGTGTTGAAATAAAATCAACAATAACACATACAACCTCAAATTTACATCATCATATGACCCCCATACGATTATGTTCCTGGAGCTGCAAATCTTTGTCGATTCCAATTCATACTTCACTACAAACCTCTACCACAAAGAAACAGCAGGAAACACACTGCTGTATGTAGATAGTGCTCACCCTCCAACACTAGCCTGAAGTATTCCCTATGCGCAATATTTGCGTTTAAGATATAATTGCACACAACTCCAAGATTTAGTAACACAGGCAGCACAACTGCGATCTCAGCTTCTTGCTGCAGGCTATAGTAAATCACTACTTCAGAAAGCCTTCAACCGATCATTAAACCAAGATAGAAATACATTACTATATAGACCCCCTACCCACAACACTACGCCAACAGCAAGATGTATAACCCATCTTTCATCTCCGCATCAGGAACTGTGATGAATTCTCAATAGAGATTGGCACATTCTCCTACAGGACACTTACATCTCTAAATACATGAGACATTACCCTGAAATGGTGTTTTGCAAGCCCCCCTGAATTAGAGACAAAGAACTAGTCACTATGTACCAAACCAACATAAAATTTATAACACCTCAGGCAATCTATAGATGTGGTAAATGCAATCTGTGCCCATGTGTTAATCAAGGTATGCAATTTAGACTACCCATTGGTGAATACTTCAAACCCTGCTTAAATGCGGACTGACATACAGGCATACCCCACTTTTAAGTACACAATGGGGTTTATTTACTAAAGCTGGAAAGTGCAAAATCAGGCTCCCTTCTGCATAGAAACCAATGAGCTTCTAACCCCAGATTGTTCAATTAAGCTTTGGTAATAAGACCTGGAAGCTCATTGTTTTTTTGCAGAAGTGAGCCTGATTTTGCACTTTCCAGCTTTTCTAGAAGCAAAATTCTTACTCCAGTATGTAAAAAAGTTTTTATTAAGAATTTTAATTTATTAAAAAATAATGGTGGAAAGGACCTTGTTGAATATACGAGCATTATATCTACATGTCTCCGATATATCAATGGCGTCTTCGCCATCTGGGAAGGACCAGAGGAGACTCTGCTGAAGTTCCTCCAGAGCATCAAAAACAATGATCTCAATTTAAACTTCACAATGGCACACGTTACAAATACCACCACATTTCTTGATGTTCAAGTATCCTGCAATCCTGAAGGGAAATTATGCAGCTTTCTGTTCCGGAAGAATACTTCCGGTAACAGTACTGCACGCTGACAGCTTTCATCCAACCACGCTTAAAAACTCCATTCCGTATGGACAATATCTGTGACTTTGCAGAAATTGTTCCAACGATATTCTCTTCAGAGAGGAAGCAGGCAAACTCCAAAACAGGCTATTAGAGAGAGGATACAGCTGCTCGTGTTTGCGCAAAGCGTATAATAAACAAATTCAAATTCAAAAATGTCTCAGATTCTGACCCGACTAAGATCATTATGCGTTTTTCTAAATAGCATAAGAAAATTAAACAAATAATTCGACAATACTTACAGACGATCCCAAGGTCCAGCATTTTATATCTGACACTCCTTCCATTATCTAAAGAGAGCCACATCTGTCAAAGACAGTATGGTCCAGAGTGAGTATGAAGGGGATTCTAGGAAAACACACTGCCCAGAACAGGGTAATTTCCCGTGAGGACATTGTTTTTTCTTTCCTTTTAAGTGGAAAAGGAACAAACATTCTCTTCCCAATAGTAAGACTTTTCGGCCCATCCATTTTGCCAAACTTGTGTTGTGGTTTACATGATGACATGCGAGTGCGGCACATTCTACATAGGAAAACGAAACAAGAGTCCTGGCGTCGTATCATAAAACACATATATAGTATGCAGATAGGCAACAGGTACCTGCCCCTTGGCAGACATACAGTATTCAAACATGATTATAAAATGCCTAAGGTTTCTTTCACTGTCCTCGACCGAGTTCACATCCCTGATCGGGGAGGTGATTGGAACAAGATCCTTTTGCAGCATGATTAGAGATAGATCTTTAGGGTACAGGCTACTACATATCCTGGCCTAAATTAATCCATCTCCTATGCTCCCTTTCTGCAAGGTTTTGCATCTGACACAACACAATAGGTCGGTCTGCTGCATAATATATACACAACAACAATGTAAAAAATCCAATTGAGAATATGTAATCACAGAGAGGAGGGGAATTGTCTTTGGTACGAACACATAGTTCTAGTGTGAAATTAAGAAGTTAATGATTAAATAAGTCAAATGCAATTTTATTAATTATGTACGTTATATGTAATCAATTAGGATTTTTGATCTGTTGCAGATACCGGCAGACCATACATGTGGTCTTCAACCTCTCTCGGGTTTGTTTTTCCTGCCCATTCTGACTTTCCAGCAAGGGGGGGGGGGGGGGGGGGATCCGTGGTGGTTTTTACATTCTCAAGCCGACACTTGATAGATAAATTATTATAAAAAGTGACTGCCTATATGACAGCAATACATAATCAGCACGGCATTCATTAATGATTTTTTAGAGGACTCTCTTTGTAGCCCTTGTACATATTCACTTTATTTTTCACTTTTGGTGAGAAAAAAATCAATTTTTCAAAGTTATCATGTGGTTGGAGTTCACCTCTGCCATCATTATTTTACTTTTTAGTAATTCATCATATTTAGTCACCTGACAACATGGCGTGAACCTCGCAGGATACCAAACTATTTTGGTTTTCTGCATCACAAGACACACACACATCACATCCAATATGCACTTCATTCATTTATCTATTTTGCACTCACTATATCACTTTAATTAATGTTTTTTTTTTATATATCGTTAAACATTCTAGAATCATGTAATAGTAATTCAATCATGTACACAACACCTAATAAAAAATGTTCATGAACAAAACAATAAGACATACAAAATATTAGATATGCAGCTCCTGCATTTGGCGCCAAAAAAAGCCTGGGATGAAAGCAGCAAAGAGAGAGAGCGCGAGCTCCCAGCTCTGCGCAGTGCCCCCGGGAGCCTGGAAGAAGCAGATGATACAACCTCTAAACCGAAAGTGAAGGAGACTCTCCCACTACCTACTAAGTCAGCTGAAGAATTAGCAGCAGAGTTCAGAGCTGCACTGAACAAAGTTGAAAGACTTTTTCGCAGCAACTGGAAACACCACTCCAATAGCGTTCTCATGTTTGGGTGTGTTTGTATTTCTTACAATTTTTATCTTTGTATTGATCGCCTTCATTCAAAACTGAAACGACAAAAAACCACACGAGCTTTGGAAGAGCGGTTGGTATACCTCCAGGCAAAACATGCAAGATACGCAAAATGGAAAGAGGCGCGCTCAAAACAGATGGCCTTGGAACAGTAAGAACAGCTTCCACATTTTTTTGTGCCTTTCAAAGACGTCAGACTTCAAACTATGACCTTTAAAGTGGCTTTGGATCAAACTGTCTTTAAGAGGCGATATACAATAGCTGTTGAAGATCTCACAAATTTGGACACCAGTCGGTCACTAGTCAACAAAAACCAGCAAGTGTTGTCAAATGTACATTGTAAGAAATTTTACAATTACCATAATATTAACTTACGTTTCTTTGTAAAAAGCAATGATTATCTGCTTTGATCCCTTGTACGATTATAGGCCTTTCTATGACAGGCTTTGCTCTAGCCTCTCTCTCTTAACCTATCCCTTAGAAGTTTTGCTTCTTTTTCAAAAGTGTCATTGGCAGAACAATTACATTTTATTTGAGGGTATTGACTATATGGGATGGATTGAATCGGAGGCAAAAGATGTGAACTACTGGCATTCAAGATGGTGTTGCCTGCTGTAGGCTTACAAAACAATGAACTACAAAGATTACCATCAGTACCCTTGGATATCAGGACATTAAAGGACTGCAATCTGAACATAGTAAATGTCAAGTTCAGCGCATTTGAATTTAAGCGCTGTACAAAGTCATCCAAAAATAGACCTAACCCTAGTCTAGATGATGAAGATGTCTTCTATTTACAGTACCTGTGCCATAAGTACATTGAGAGATCATCATCTGCAAAAATTTGGCGCTCCCACCAGGTAGTGGAAGCCACCTTGTGGGAATTCATTTGGGAAGTTCTCATTTGGGAAAATTAACTTCAGTAGCTTTAAAACAAAGTTATAAATTTCCATTTCGTCTTTTCTTTTTTGATGAAAGAAGTTATGGACCATTTTTAGGCCCGAGTTTTTGTTTTTTTCAATGAGTTTTTGGTAGAGCATAAAAAAGGTAGCCACACAAGGGTATTCAGTTCTAATAAATTCCCAAATATGTTTGGGAATGAGGTTGAATGCATAAGTCTCGTCTGTCAAACTGTAAAACTCTAACTTAATAATAATAATAATTTATTTGATAAGCTGTTTAGACACATCTCCTCATAAAAGGTGGTATCCATATTGACAATGTTATCTCCTATATCAGATGGTTTAATTGTCTGATCCTCCCTCGCCATTAAATTTCCCTAAGGCCTGATTTTATTGACAGATCAAATTATTTTCTCCATTCCCTGAAATATTAATTTTCTCAATTTCCAAGGTAACTTGCTGCAAAAAAGGTTGCCACATTCAAATTCATTTTTGTTAAAGAAAATTTTTTGATTTATTGCAAGGGACACTTATATTTTCGGATACTGATATTTGTAGAAGATCCTTCAAATCAATACAGTCAATTAGATCCAGTGTATTACTCTCCTCCGAGAGTTCAGTCAGCAATTTTAAAACGCATCATCCAATTTATTTTCCTATTTGTGTTATGAAATATTAAGCAGTAGGTTATGCACGAAAAGATTCAAGTCCTTAACCACCTCAAAGTGGTCCATATCCTGTTGAGGACAAAAATTGAGGCCTTTTAATAGTACCTGTTTCTCCACTACTGAGAGAGTGTGAAGACAAGTTGATAATCTCCATGCGAACAATTGAGGCATCATTTTTTTACTTTTTTGATTCATCTCTGTCCTGACTACATATTGGTTCATCATTCCTATCCGGGTTTTCCCTGGATTATCTCTCTGCAGTAAAAAAAAAAAAAGGGGGAGGGGGGTGGAGGAAGAGTAGCCAAAGGCGTACCTAAAGTCACATTAGCAACATTCTTAGCAACCAGATTTTGGGTCAGTGTAGGAGTGTAATGCCGCGTACACACGGTCGTACTTTTCGTCTACAAAAGTCAGACAGCCTGTCCGACAGACTTCCGGCAGACTTTCGGCGGACTTGTGGCGGACTTGCGGCATACTTTCTAACGAACGGACTTGCCTACACACGATCACACAAAAGTCCGTCGAATTCTTACGTGATGACGTACACCGGACTAAAATAAGGAAGTTCCTAGCCAGTAGCCAATAGGTGCCCTAGCGTGGCTTTTTGTCCGTCGGACTAGCACACAGACGAGCGGATTTCGGGGTCCGTCGTAGTTACGAAGTAAAGATTTGAAGCATGTTTCAAATCTAAAGTACGTCGGATTTGAGGCTAAAAAAGTACGTTGAAAGTCCGGAGAAGCCCACACACGATCGGATTACCAGCCAGCTTTAGTCCGTCAGCGTCCGTTGGACTTTTGTAGACGAAAAGTACGACCGTGTGTACGCGGCATTACATTCAAGTTTGTCTCCCTCAGGGTAAGGGTTCAGGTATCTATTTAGCTCTTCAGTTCTATTATGAGAGCTGTTGATATTCAGAAGTGTAGAGCTTTGTTATTAAACATAGCATCACTATCATACGGGTCTGCCCTAGAGATTCTCCTCCTAATAGGATGATGATACATCATTGTATTCCATCTATAGGCAGAATTCCATCGTAGTGGTCATTATTTTTTTCTCTTTAGTTTTGATTAAATCCATGTTAAATTTTTCCAAGTGTTGACTTAACTCAGCATCTTTATCCTTGAAACCTATCAGATCATTTAAAAAAAGCATTAAAATCTCCTAGCTGCAATAGGAATATTATAATTAAACCTCAGACAAGGGGGGGAACCTTATTGTTATGGATGTAGAAAGCTACGACAGGATGTGCCTGGACATCATCCGCAACACACAATGGTATAGACTGGTTCCAATGTCCCATATTGAATATTATAATAGACAATATATGGACATCCTAGCCAAAGCACATTGTAAAGGTCTTATTAATACTGGAGATCCTTACATTTTTAGAAAGTAAAAATCCTACTACCCATACATTTTATGCGTTACCAAAAGTGCATAAAAGCTCAATTCACTCCCCCGGTCGACCAATTATATTGGGTTGTGGGTCACTTACGGAAAGAGTGAGTCAGCTTATAGATGAGTACCTTTATCTACATGTTAAAGGGTCTCTTCTCTCATGTTAAAGATACCATTGAAATTTTAAAGATCATAGACGGCTTGCAAGTCCCACAGGGGGCTTGGCTGGTTGCTATAGACATCGAGGCCTTATAAAATTTGATCCCACATGCACGTGATGTCCAAGTGATATGGGAATTCATAGATGAGCGGGACTTAGATTCGTGGAAATATAATGAATTTATTGAGAAAATGTTGAGATTTATTCTCACACACAATATTTTTGTTTTTAAGGGTTTCCACTACCTCCAGGTACAGGGAGTTGCTATGGGGGCAAAGTGTGCACCCTCATATGCTAACCTGTACCTGGGGGGGGTGGAAACGAGACTTATTTGTGGATGAATCTAAAACTTTGGCAATAGGCTAAATTTTGCCCTGGCATCGCTATATCGACGATATCTTTATGGTATGGGCAGGATCAAAAGATGACCTGATTAAATTCTTGAATTGTATACATTTTGTTGCAAACTACTTTAAGTTTACTTTTACATTTGACCAGGAAAGGATTATGTTCCTTGATGTGGAAATCTTCATCAATGATTTGGGGATCCTTTGATCAAACACATAGTATGTTGCATGCAAGTATCTCACATCCAGAACATTTAATTAAGAGCATCCCATATAGCCAGTTCCTTAGAATTAAATGTAATTGTACTCAATATGAGGACTTCCAGAGGAAAGCCGATTTATTGCGAGAACACCTCTTTGTTGAGGGGCTACAGTAAAACAAGCCTTAGAAAGGCCTTCAATAGGGTCAAAATACAGAGTAGACAATTGCTTATCTACAAACCCCGAAACAATAAACAGACAACATCTACACAATTACCAAGTATAGTAGACAACATAATAAGGTATGCAATGTCCTTAATAAATTTTGGTATTATCGGCCGAACCAAAAATCATGAATTTCATTAAACCATACCCTGAGATAACATAAGAGATCAAAATCTTCGAGATAACCTAGTGACCAGTCATCACAAAACCAGGAATGGAGGTAATAGCAGGATACCTGGCACTTACCCTGTGAGAAAATGCAATTTTTGTTCCTTTATCTTGGAAGCTCGGAGTGTCATTCTTCCCAATGGCACGGCCTGGACTCCAAGATACAGGACCACCTGTCAATCAATAGGAGCTGTATATATCATGAAGCATTGTTGCGCAGCATTTTATATAGGGAAGACTAAACAACCATTATTTTGAAGAATTAGGGTCGGTTCACACTACAACGACTTGGGATCCGACTTGTGAGCCCTCAAGTCACCCCAAGTCGCTTTGCATTGAGATTAGCATTGTAGTCAATGGGAGCGTCTTAATTGATACTACTGAAGTCGCTCCGACTTCAGAAAAGGTTCCTGTACTACTTCTATCCGACTTGTAGGCGACTTGTACCCATTCAACTCAATGGAAGTCGCCTGCAAGTCGGACCCCCATCTATATGCAAGCGACTTGACAGGAAATAGAAAAAAAAAGCTCATGCTGCCCCCTCCCTCCCTCCCTCACTCTGTCACATGTCACTGTCACCATTGTGTCTTGCTGACAGTAGTATTGAGCAGAATGTCAGTGAGCAGAAGGGGGGTGGTTCACCGCAAGCCCATAGATAATGAATGTCTGATAAGGCTTGTGAGACAGCGCCCATGTCTCTATGACAAAGACGATCCCACATATAGAGATCAAATAAAGAGGGACAATGCGTGGCTGGAGATCTGCCGTGGGTCCTTTGAAGATTGGGACATGATGACCAACAGCCAACGTAGTGAAAAACGTAAGCTAACAATTTTCTTATGTCTGTTTGTTATGCGGGTGTTGCGCAATTAAACATTCCATACTATGGACGACTAGGTTTCCACAATGCAAAAGCCTCATCAGCTATAAACACGTAGGGTAGTGGGGGTTCACTAGTGCCAGGAAGTGGACAGTTGTCAGGAATATGTAGCTGATTATTTCTTAGCATTTGACCAAGAGATGAATTTATAAAAATACGGGAATCACAGCTACTTCCATATGATCCGATATCTATATAGCTGAAGCAGTAGTTTGCATCTGCCACGGCAAGCAGTACAAAAGAGCAATATTTTTTATAATTGAAGTACATACTTCCACTACCAACAGGCTTAATGACACGTATGTGCTTGCCATCTATGGCTCCAATGCAATTTGGGAAATTGCAACGACTCCAAAATACTCTTGTAATATCCTTCCATTTCTCTTGTGTCGGTCTCTTCATAACGATTGGGTTCAGCACGTCCCATATGATTTGGCAGGTTTCTCGGATAATGTAACTGATTGTCGACCTGCCCACCAAGAACTGATAATGTAGGCTAACTAGAGAATGACCGGTTGCAAGGTACCTGAAAGACAAAATACATAATTTGTTATTTTTCTATTTCTTTTTTGTAGTTTCAGCAATACAAGTTAGATAGAAGGGCCCGAGAGACTGCTATAAGCGTTATTTATGCAAGATCTTGGAGGCCAGAAGTGGATCAGGCAGTAAAAGGGTGGTACCCTATGTCCATGCAGAGGAGCTGGAATTTGAGACCGTGCATGGAGCTGAGAGAGTGAGATAACATATTTCATATTATAAAAGTGCTACTATACAGTTAAAGAAGGTTGTGCCTGACAGTATTATATCTTTATTACAGAACACAATCCAGTTGGCAAGTGGCTCAAGAAGGTCAGGAGGCACCTCCGGAACCTCAAGGGTCGCAGGAACATTGCTCATTGGATGAAACAATGACCCAGGAGATGAACCCCGAAACATTGGATACACAGGAGACAGCTGGCCCTAGTCAAGTCCAAAGGCCTGAGCCACTGCAAGCAAGGTCAACACGCACTGCTAGACCACGTGGCAGTCGTGTTGACAACATGCAGAGATTTGCAGACCTCATGGATCGGCTAAATCAAAAATTGGACGATCTGGATTCTGAAGAGCATGCTTTCGGGCTCATGGTGGCTGGAATGCTTAAAAAAATACCAGAAGACAGATGCAATAACGCAAAGAAAGCGGTGATGGATCTACTAAATGAGCAATCTATTGCCTCCTCACCAAATTTTGGACCGCCGCCACCATCCGGTCTTTATTATTACTCCAACCCTCCACCACCCAGAAGCCAACAGTACTATCCATCTCGATTAAGGCCATACTCGGATGAGTATGGCAATATGCAAAATTTTTCCACCAATTTGTCCACCAATCCCGTATCCATCACCGTCCCCGATTCCCTCCACCCTTGGTGCACCATCCCAAAGCCCTTCCACCAGCAGTGCCACCTCCTATTCCGAATATGTACCTTCATATCAACAATTATGAATAAACATAAAATTTTACAAAATAGATCTAATGTTTGGTAGATCTAATGTTTGGGTTTATTCTTTGATTATCTTTATATTAAAATGTTTTACGAAATTTATGGATGTTTGTGTGTTACATTTGTTCATTTTTGTTTTTGTGAAGAATGATAATTAGCTAGGTGGATGCAGCATCGCACCAATGTTGCATCTGTCCACTGCCGCTTCTTCACACAGAACTGAGTCAGCAAACATTGTCGATAGCTCTGTTCTCTACTCTCCCTTAGCAGAGAGCTGCTGAATTTCACTCAGCAGGTCTCCAGACTCCGAGGAGCGCTGAACTGTGGAGTAGCATGGAGCGGCTTGATAAAGAGGAGTTCAGGCAGCTGGTGGATAAATAAGTTTAGCAGTCAACATAATGCGCTGCATGAACTGATCTTGGTGATGTCAGCGCAGAGCCGACTTCTGACCACTGTATGCTGAAAAGGGGTCACAGGAGTGCAAAAGAATTTCACTCATGTGACCCATTGGAGAAGCACAGTTACTTTTGTGCATCCAATTAAATATAGATTACCTTAGTGTAATAATCAGTCTTTCAGTAGGTGAGATACTCCTCCTCCATGATGTGTTCTGTCGCTCCAAATGGATGGAAAGCAGACCAAGCAATTCGTCAAAACTGTTAACAAAAAAAGATGGTAATTTAATATGCCCTATTCTCTAGGGTCAATGATAAAAAAAACAGATATCTAAAAGGGGGCTCAGAAATACTTTATCTTGGAGTATAAAACAAATATATAAATCAAAGTGTAGTTAACCAGTGCCCATCAGCGCCACCTACCAGTGACCACAGTACTACCCATCCGTGCCTACAGTGTCACCTCACAGTGCCGCCTATCATTGAACTTCTGTGACAGCCACCTATCATTGCCCATCAGTGACACCCATTAATGCCAACCATCAGTGCCGTCTTATCAGTGCCCATCAGTGCTACCTTATCTGTTCCTATCAGTGTTGCCTTATCTGTGCCCTTATCTGTGCCCTTATCTGTGTCCATTAATGCCCATCACTGCCAATCAGTGCAGCCACATCAGCAAATCTTTTTGAATTAGAACATTATATATTATTTAATTAATATATATATATATATATATTAACCTTTTGCAAAATTATGTAAAGAACTATGAAACCTTTTTTTTTTTGCATATCCACATATCATATTTTACTTACCTTGCGATAGACATCCTGGTGTAATTGAAAAACTTGTCATCATAGCCACGCAAATTTACGAACATGGCCCAGAACTGGCCTCTGGTATCTCGGTTTACGATTATTGGATGTATCCAATATCGACGTCGTCTTCTCATCCTTATCCTCTGCTTCCTTTCTTCCTCCTCCTCTTCCACCAACACTGCTACACCAGCTGTTATGACAGCTGTCATTAAAGAACGCAAAGACAACATTCTCCTTGGTTTAATAGGGGACTTGGAAACAGAAAGAGAACAGGAACAAGAATTATGTCACAAAAGCTGATTAGCTATGATTGGCCACAGGCAAAGTCGCCTATACTGGGGGCGACTTGAAGTCGTGTTGTAAATCGTTACAAGTCGCGTTGAAGTCGCGTTGCAAAGTAGCGCTGAAGTCGTGTTGCTCATGTGTGAATCGGGCCTTAGGGATCATGTTTACCTAATTGCTAAACAAAACATGGAAACCCCTATTAGTAGGCATGTGGGATTATAGCACAACTTTGACTTGAACTCAATTGGCTTTTTTTAGCCTGGAACACATCCCCCGTCATGAACGGGGAGGTGATATTGATAAGAAACTTTTGCAACTCGAAACCAGGTGGATGTACTTGTTGCAAGCGACTAGCCATCCAGGCCTGAATGAAGGCTTTAGCTATACATGTGAATGGATGGACAGTTGATTTGTTGGCTGTTCATGTCCCCTACTGCTCTCCTTCAGTATTGGCTACCCTCTGAGAGGGATTGTTGATGTCCTGTCCGGGTGACACCCATTTAGAATTGGTTTTACCTATTTTGTGCGCAGGCGCATATTGTGTTACTTATATGCATTTTTATAAAATTTATTTTTCTTTTTTGTTAAAACTAGGTCTAAATTGACAGATGCAATGTATTTTGTATTATGCTACCCATTTAAATTGTGCATGGCTGCACTTGGTTGTTTGCTGAAACCCCAATTATCTCAATATTCCCACGTAAACACATTTTTTTTTTCATATTCGTCAATTTGTCTCGATACAATTTTTTCGCCACTTTGCCTTTGGGTCCCCGTACGAGGGCGTTCATGGGTTTAACCTGCAAGGAATTTTTGCAGATTTCCTGTGTGCGCCCGCTGTGTGTGGTTGGTATTGCCACTATTACACATAGAGGAGTGGTTTGTGGTCTGTGCCCTATGGGCGTGTGTATCATGACGCTCTCTGTGAGGGGGCGTGTGCCCGGGCTTGCGAGTTGGCGCTGGATGTCCGGGAGGATCCGTGTGGCCACTCCTCCTTTTGCGTCTGTGGTGCGTCATCACGTTGCGATGTCTTGCGCCATACTCTGACGCAACAGGGAGGGGTACATAAGGACCCAGGTGGCAGCACCATTTTGTTGGGATCCCTTGGAGCCTCATACTTTACCGCACAGGATAACAGGTACCTGCATACTTTGTAATACTGATGGCATATTTTCTTTATTTGAATGGATAAACATAAGTGATAGACAATTTCTATTTTTGAATCTTTCATTTAGATATTAGGTATCGTGTGGCGATTCCCTTTCTCTGGGGGGGCTTTCTCTGTTTCCTTATGTCCCACCGTTTGAAAACACACGTGATATTCTATGGAAGGGTTTATTAACCCATAGTTGAGGCAAGTATCTTCATTCATTGTCTTGGGAAAACTCAGACTATCAACATTATATGCTAAGGCCTTCTCTTACCTCTTTCAGGGATATGAAACGATTCTTTTCTCTCTTGTCATATAATTCTTGTTGTCTGTTGGTGTTTGAGGCTCCCAGCTTATAGTTCATCTATTCAAGGTACACTTGATTTCGAGTAAGTGAAGTATAGGGTTATATTCTTGCCTTGAACTTTCATATACATATTTATACAATATCTTCACATGGATCAATTGAACTTAGTATACATTTATTTTGATTGGCAGGTTACCAATTAATCATCTGACATCATATAATCTTTTCACCCCTCTCTACGGGTGACCTGGTAATATCTGGTTACATGGATGCAGTATGTTGCCGGATCTCATTCAATCATTTTCTAGGCCTGTAGAGACTCCCACACTCAAATCAAGAGGGGTCTTCTTTATTGGGGTTTCTTGCTTTTCATATAAAGTGCAGCCATAAATGCTTAAAAAAATACAATGTATGTCTATGCTTTAATTTGTTTTTTTCTTGTGTCTTTTGTTGTACAACTAAAGTTGTTGGATTTTTAGGCTTTCATGGATTATAGGCTTTCATGGTTAAACGAATCATCACGTTCTTTCCTGAAGAAGCCATAAGGCGAAACATGTAGAAAATATGGACGTGACTACAGTAAATCAATGTCACTTATAAGATGCTTTGCACACATCTTTGGCTATTATATTGTATGTACTGTTTTTATGACTGTGCTCATTTAATAAAAATTATATATTTTTTTATACATTTTTGACTCATATTTTGTCGTTTTGCACCTTTAAAGTCCCACATCTCCCAAATGTTTCCAATTATAATAGATGCACAAATTTCAAAAGATATGAAGCATCTTACATTTTTTTGGTCAAACCGGTAGCATCAAAACTTATAGTATGATCCTTAAATATCAACCTAAAAGGATTCATTTCAAATATGATTCTATGGAGGCCAGAATCAGATTGGCAGCATTGTCACACAACTACAATGTGGGAAGAAAACCTGCGATGTCATGTACATAAACAATTATTTAACATCCCAAAAAAATTTTTCATTACACTACTTAAAGTTTATTTATTGTATTGAAATTAATGTTTTAAATGTATGCACTTTGAAATGTATTATTCTACAGTATCTCCGAAAAGTGAGTAAACCCCTCACATTTTTGTAAAAATGTTATTCTATCTTTTCATGTGACAACACTGAAGAAATGACAAATGACACTTTGCTACAATGTAAAGTAGTGAGTGTACAGCTTGTATAACAGTGTAAATTTGCTGTCCCCTCAAAATAACTCAACACACAGCCATTAATGTCTAAACCATTGGTAACAAAAGTGAGTACACCCCTGAGTGAAAATGTCCAAATTG